>WHYT01014622.1:0-34480 GCA_009806455.1 Tetrax tetrax
AAAAAAAAAAATAGAAGTGCGCACTAGTGTAATTGGGCCTGATATAACGTTAGTGTGGTACTGCCTTTAATGGCAACTACAAAAATTAATAGGAAAAGCCAAATTGTTTTCTATGGCAAAACAAGCTAGAAGACATGTCAGGAGGCTTTGCGTTCAAGCTGCCACGCACTTAGTGGGATCACGCTCTGGGCAAGTCAATCTCTTCTGCGTGTTTGTACACAGAGCACTTCCTTCTGCATCGTCTCTTGCGATAAGGTACCTTCCTGATTTGTAGTGCAGGAGCTCCTTCTCAGATTCATGCCTCTCACTCAACTCACAGCTCTCTACGTAGCTGACAAGAGCGTCCCAGCACCTCCAAGCAGGAAACACTAGGACTGGAAACAGCAGAGTAGATGCAGCCTCCAGCTCTCCAAGGCCGTTGTCCGTGACCGCTCTGCTGAGTTCTCCTGAGCAGTCCTGTGCAGCAGATTGAAGAAACAACTATCAAACATTTTTCTGCCATTCCTGCAAATGCACAGAATTGAAGTGCCTGGCCTCACCTTTCCAAAGGCTGTGAACGTACCTGATAGCAGCTGGGTTCCCCTTTCTTGCCTCAGCCCAGCAACACTGGTACTCTTTCTCAGAAACAAAGGCCAGTCCTTTTGCAGAAGAGACATGAGAGTTAGCAGGGAAAGATTTTACTGATGTTACGGAGAGAAAACAGATAGTCCAGATGCAAAGGCAAGAATTACAGGCATTTATTTAAACAACAACATGTGATTGCAGGCTCTAATGACGATCTCTGCATGGCAGTGCTAGAATTCATGATGAGCATTATTTCCTCCATCCTCTAATTTTTATTAGAGAATAGTAATTATTAATGGTGGAAGGAAAAAAGCAGATGCCAATGATACTGTTGCGAGGTTGATTTAAATATGCACATTAATTAATAAGAAAAGTGAGTTAAATACGAATTTTGAATTATTTTTGTAAATGTAGCTCCCCAGTGGACAACAGAAAGGAGCTCATCCAGTTACCAACTTGTGCTTATTAGCATTCAAACATGCTGATTAACTCATTAGTAAGACTACATTTGAAGTCCTCCCTTTTGTTTCTTTCGCTACACTGTTGGTCTTCTGTTTGTTTGTTTATCTGCCAGGAGGTAGAAAACACATTTATTTAGGACTGAGAAGAATGAATCAACCCTGGCTGAAGAACAGCAAACTTTATACAAAAGTAAAAATATCCCTTTTCATTTTACAAGAGTTTTTGAAGTAGTACTATCATCTGCTGAATTGGGTGGGTGAAGATAAGCATCTGCCTGATAGGGTTGCAATTTCAGCTGAAGAAAATTATGGGCAGCAAATATCAAAGCAAAACGTAGCTTTCCACCGGCAGATTTCAGAATTGCACAGAGCGCTCCGAAACAACATTCCTCATGTCGAACTGAAAAATCAGCAGGTGAAGCTTTATATGTGTCCTAGGGGCCAGACTGCTGTCACCCACCGAACGTGTGGAACATGAGATTTACGGTCTCAGAGCTGAGATAAGGTTTTGGGACAAAGGAAGTGGAAGGTGTGAGCTGCATGTGTCTTCACCACCTGCAACTACCACATCCAGTAAAGACAAACACAACACCCCTCTACAAGGCTGCAGAACCTGCCCATTTGCCCTGCTTAGTAAGACTGTTTTCATCTCACTGGTATAGCCAAGGTACCACTTTTGGTCAATAGAAAAAAAATGAAACTAGGCAAAGTGTTACTCTGCAGGACTTAATCAGGCTTCTACTACCATGCTGAAAAAGGTGAGGAGACCCAGAAGAGCCCAAAGCAGAGGCAGCAACAGCTGGAAGGTAACAGCCACAGAGGGAATATCACTGCGTTAAACTTTCTGGGACTTTCAACTTAGTCACAGGGAGAATCCCCAGCAGAAACCTCAGCTCATCTTCCCCACATAACCAGTAATGGAGAAAGGACCTGTTCTGTCCTTGTGAGCCAGATACACACCCGTGATATGAATGACTTACCAGGTCTCCCCAAAGGTGAATAATTTTTTAGGAATCACACCACCAGCTCCCATTCCTGACCATGCAGAGTCAAGATATTCTCAAGTCAGCCAGCAGGAAAAAGTTTCAAAACTATGAAGGCCCTTCTAGTGATTATTTCAGTACTTCATCAGACTACCGCTCTGAGAACTTGCACAATAGCAGCATTGCAGCACCCTGAGATTTTCACTTCTTTTCATTCAGTAAATGCTATGCCTTATCCCAGCATGGCCTTATCCCAGCATCTCCATTTTCTGTGTGTTTATACGGCCTTCAGCTTTAATTTATTTTCTTCTCTCCCACCACCCTTGTTTAATATTTAATAATAAAATGCTGAGGCACAGGATAATTTAAATATAGATACAGATAACAAATATAGATATATAGATAACACAGACCATCTTTCCCCTCTGGCCTTCTAAAGTCTTCCTGTTTAAACATAGGAAGAAATTGTTAAAAACACTTGAAACATCAAGAAATATCTCTCTCCCACTGGTGTTGTCAACAAGTCATTATAATTCAGTCTAAACACACCTAAAGACCCCATTTTGCATAGAAGAATTTCTAAAACCTTCACCTGAAAATGTAACATATATGTTACCCCTCTTTGCAGTATCTTGCTGTTATTACAGTATAGTAACAAGCTCTTTATAGATTTCAGCAATTTAAGTGGACATAAATATGTTCTCTGAATAGGACATAACTAAATTGAACAACTTGATATCTTATCTTCATAGAAATCAATTTTATTAAATTGTTTCCATTCTTGTATATTAAGTTCTTTACCTAAATCTCTCTCCTTTTTCTCTTTTAACTTCCAATTTGCCTTTGTCTAAGGATACTGACAATGTCCTATATAGCCTTGAAATCAATTTAGTGAGACAGTCTCTTTGTACAACAATTTTTCAGTCTGTGATATTTGCATTTCTATACCTTTTTTTAATTCACAAAGAACATCATGTCTTATCCAAATGAAATGGGAAAACTGAGCTCCAGGAACATTAAAATATTCTACAAATTGGTCAAATGATTTAAAATATCCACCCTTAAACAAATCTTTAATACAAATTAACTCATTTTTGTTGCCAGGTTCTAAAGGCTCCATTTTTAATACAAGTGGAAGGTCCTCATTACAACATAATAGAGTTAAGGGAAACAATTCCTTATTCCAGCCCATGAAATTTATGCACTTTCCCCATATTTTACAGACTGGGAAATAGTTGTTAACATAATCTTTTCCTGTCACACCATTTTAATGGATATTTTTATGTCTACGTTATCGCTCAAGTTCAAGTCCTGTTCTACAAACTTGTAAAGGAAATTACCCTTGTCAGGTCCTTATCACTCAGTGTTGTGATGTGTTAATCCTACTCTCCCATCACAAGTCTTGCAGACCTCCTTTTATTGCAATAAGCCTTCCATTTAGCTTCCTTACACCCTCAAATATACCACAATCTTTATCAAAGAAATAGTCTACATTTCTCTTCATCTCAACTATATAAATGAAAGAGTAAAATAATAGTCATCCACATAGAAAGCAAACAGAGAAGTACTGGAAAGAACTGTAATTTAAAACAGAAGTTTGCTCTACAGGATTTAGAGCATAAAATATTTAGATTCCCCAAGGTAGAAACATTTACCTAAACCTTCTGATCTCCCCAAAACAGAGCCAGACTGTTTGGAAACTGCCAATTTAGCCAGGATGGTAAGGTCTTCTGTATCAGACTGAAAAGGAGATGTCTACCAGTCAGAGAGCTGCAAGGCAGACGAATTATTTAGAATGAGTTCATCCCACTGAACACTGGGCTGCTAAAACACAGATGTCTGAGCTAAGGTATTTGACTATGTTTTCTCCATAGTTAATGGAGACAGGCAGCAGGTCCCTACCTAAAGCAGGTGGGATGAATTTCCCTCAGGAGGTAGAGAGCCAGCAGTGGAAGGACCTTGGATGATAAGCTTAGACTAAGCGCCACACTCTAAGCTGGCTAAGCAAAGAGGAAAAAACCTTTGTCCTATAGGTTTGCTTCCATCAACAACTCTACCATTTATTCCATGTGACTACCTGTTTGGCATAAATACATCCAGCTCCTTCTGTTTAAATAAGGTACCTCTTGAGAACAAAGGGACAGCCTTAAAGTCTGCACAGTTAACAACTGTATATCCACATGGAAATCTCTCAATTCAGGCTTGTCTAACATTCCTGCTCAGGTTGTCTTCTGGACTCAAAGTTGCCAAGGTATCATACCTCAGTAAAGATGGTGGATTGCAGCTGTTCTGCTCTAGAAGCAGGAAAAAGTCAGCATTTTCATGACAGACAGGAAGTGAATGCACTAACAAGGCAACAGTAAAAATAGGGCTGTCAAAGCAGCGTCTGAAGCAGCTATCCTTCGACACCTTCCTGCCATAACCTCTTCCCCTTCCTACAAATGGAACATCTTATCAGCAGAGGGCTAGATTTCAAGAGATGCTAATCAGCCACTACCAAAATCAATAGGCACTGAAGGTGCTGTTAGCACAGCTGGTGAAAAGAGGTCCAGGTCCCAGAGAAACCACTGCCTGGCCTCCCCCAGAAGCAGTACCAAATACAGGAGGTCAAAACAACATGAAACCAATTTTAAATCACACAATTCTACATGCAACTTCTTTTCTTTTTCTGTGGAGCTTCAAATTTTTGAGCATTTCTGAGTTGAAACTGTTCTCCAAGTCAGCAATTGCAAACCATTATTTTCTTTTAAGCGGGATAACTAAGACTCTCTGCAACAAGATGACTCCAGGAGCTGAGGTGCATGGGAATTATAGGATGGTGCAGTAATCCTCCCACATTTGCATGGCCACTGGAAAGTCTTCAGGTTTTTCCCCTGAATTTAGAATAGATTGAACACTTCCTTTTCTGGGATCTTCACCTCTCTCTCTTAGTGGTAAATAATTACAGGCACTGAGCTACATCTACAACATGTCTATATTCAAAATTTCCATACACACACACAAAAAAAACCCCAAAAACAACTAAATCAGCATTTTTTTAGATACACCTAATGGTGCCAGACAAAACCCAAGACCAATTCTGAAAACACAGGCATTTATTTTCTGAGAAACATGGCAGCTCATATCTTTGCCAATTATCCCTTTTCACTCTAAAAATCCATAGGTTTTAGTTACACAAGCAAAGTGGCTGCTGATGCCTACAACAAGCCCTGTGTCAGAATTTCAGATCCAGATTTCTCTGGCAATACACTCCTGATCAGAGTTCATGTATGCTGTCAACCAGCAGCAGCAAAACCAATCTGGCTGATTCAAGGGCTTCACAAAGCCACTTCAGTTTGACTCTGGACCCAGCATCATGAGTATCAACAATAATCATAAGCATTTGGAATCTGAGTATGAAAACATAAACGCTAAATACCCTAAATGCCTAATAAGGAAATAATCTAAATTAACCACTTACCCAATTATAGAAAACAAAGATTAATGTAAAACTAAGATAATGACAAATATTAACTGATACTGTGTCACAGAATTACAAAAGCACAGAAAGGCTGAAATCGGAGCAACCTCTGGATCCAACCCCTCTGCTCAACACAAGGTCAGTTGAAGCAGGAGGCTCAGGACCGTGTCCATTCAGGTTTTCAGTATCTCCAAGGACAGAGACTCCATAACTCCTCTGGGCAAGCAGTCACAGTGTTTGATTACCACTAAGAAATGTTTTTCTTACATTTTAAGTGGCTGAAAAGTTGAACATAAATGCTACTACATAGAGGGGACACCACAAGACCCTCCTCTGCATCACACTCCGCCTCAAGAAAGCTCAGTGTCATCTCTGAGAGGTATTTATTCAACCTGCTCCCAGAGACTTTCCATGACAAAAACACCATAACCTCCTCCCTCTCTGTTTCAGTACTTCATTTTCCTTCCACTCTTTCAACTGCCTCGTCTTCTGACTTCCATTAGGCTGTTAGATTTTACTTCCTCACTTTAAGTGTCTAATGTGACCAAACTAAACAACTGGGATCAAATTCATTCCACTACTGTTCTATTAAAGCCACTGGATTTACTTTCAGATTGAATTTGCTCTTCTTACGTGAGAAATGGGGGATTCAGAAGGAGATAAAAGAAGAATAAAAAGAAAAATTGACCTTGGTGGTCATATTTTCTGTAATCCACTAGGGCCACTCAATAAATGCATACAGCAGACCAGTAATAGTGCTTGCATTTAAACTCGGGTGGGTGTAAATATAGGTAAGGGCACTAATCAGCCAGGTGGCTACATGTTACCCTGAACACAAGCAATTAAGTACAAGGGCAATTTTCTCCCAGAGGTTAGTTATTTCATAGCCAATTACCCAGGCAGCTTCACCCCACTTTGAACTGTGTGTGGAGCAAGAGCCATGTCTGCATCTGGACCTTCAATAGATTCCCTGTAGCTTTAGCCATCAGCCCTATTCATCTTTTTCTAAAGTAGTTACAGCATCCACCTGCCTTTCAGTATTTAACTCCTTCATTTGTAAAGAAGCAAGCAGAACATTTGAACAAAAAGATATTTTTATCTTTATAATAGGCAAGGCAATTTTAGCACTATGTATCTATGAAACTCCGCATTCAGCCTTGTGTAGTATCTTCACAAAACCAGTGAATGCGCTTTATTAAACATACACGCTCTCTGCAAAGCTGGCCTTTCGAGAGAGAAATCTGTATTGTTTCGTGTTCAGAATATGGCAGGTCCAAGGAAGATTGACTGAAGGCACCAGAGGAGAATACATCCAGCTAACACAAGCTAACGCTGCAGTCTATTTATGTAATGCATTAATAATATAATTATACCTTAAATATTAATAGAATATGCTGAATATCTCTAAACAGATACATATCACAGGCTGTGTACGCCTGTGTGCATATAAACAATACTCATGCTTTCTTCCCACAAGACACGTTACAGTACGCTACACGCACACAGGCAGAGCACACACACCTGCATCTCCGCGCGCCCAGCCCGCACGCACGGGCTCGAGGCAGATGAGGCCACTGCAAGAGCAAAGTGCCACGGACTCCAGAGGCAGAAATCACGATGCTGTCCCACCCCTGCCTGGCTGCGCACCATCCTTCAAGCTGAGCTCTAATTGTATCATCAGATACTGGTCTTTCCTCTCCCAAATTTGCATCCCACAGGCCACAATTCAGCAAGTTATTAGAGCATGTGCGTAACTCTGATAGTGGGTATTCTGGACCGGGTGTGTAACTGGACTGGGTCTGCCTATGAATCACCAACACGGCAATCCCCAGTGGGAACAGCTCCCTCTGCCCCCTCCTGTGCTGTTGTCCCACCGGTAACATCAAGAGCCTGAAGAGCACATCACAACTCAGCTCCCATAGACTGGGATCCACTGGGGACCACACATTCCTGGTGTAAGTAACACGAAAGCATCTCCCAGCACTACCCAGGTCAGCCCAGAGGAGAATTACGGAAGAGTTTAATGTCCTGGTGCTGTGATTTCAAAAGCACTTCTGCACCCCAGGTCTCATTCTGAAAATCATCCCCTAAATTACAAAGTAGACAGAGTAAAGTGTAGAGTTACAATAACAAAGTCCATAAACTGATATTATTAATTTCTCTGAGCTTTCCTGTGCATCCTTTCTGAGAGATTTTAAGACAAGAGATACCTCAAAATCTTTTTAAGGAGAAAAAAAATCTACAGTGTGAAACAACACTCTAGACAAGCCACACATTCTCCTTCTAAAAGAGGATTAAAAGGTACTGGAGAAAAGGCAGGATCTCTTGGATTTTCCAGTTCCTAGGTTGCCAAGTTCTTGCTAAAATAAGAACATAAAAGCAGAATACAAATAGCAGAATACAAATAGAATTGTGAACAAAAAAAAATTTAGGAAAAAAATTTGAGCAATGTTTGAGTAGTTTCTTTTTACTCTGGACTGGTTAATAACTTGAAATAGATATTTAAGTGAGAAAACAGGGTTCGTTTTTTTCTTTTCCAACTGCCATGCTGTTTCCATGCTGCAGGAGCGGGTGTGCACGGAGGCAACCCCACCCAGCACTGCTGGAGCCACAATCCTGCCCGGTACCCAGCAAGGATGCTCTGCCTCCCTGGACCATCCCTGCAGCATCACATCTCCCCATCCAGCAGCAGGGCTCCCGAGGCACACCAGGCACTGCTGGGCTGTGTTTGCCTCCCCAAGGTGTCTGCTTGCTCCAGCAAGGAAATGTCCAAGTCAGAGCTCAGAATTTCTTTGCCTTCCCCGTGGAGGAAATTTCTAGCCCCAGTAAACAGGCAGTAAAAATTCTCCCTCCAGAAGCTAAGACTCAGCCCTCTGCCCCACACTCTGAGGCACAGACACCATTTGGCACAACTCAAAGACCAAAAAAAACCACAATAAAATCTTCCCAGCTCACAAAAAGTCTACTTGAAAATTTCATCATTTCACTGTTTATGGTCAGGATCATCACAGAAGAGGTGGTTATAATTTGGCTGCACTAATTCCCATCCCCCTGCCCTTGCCATTTTCCATGCATTTGTCTGTAACAAGCCTGTCATTTTAAGCATTATTTATTTACCAGGCAACCACGGTATTGTTTGATATGTAATAGTATATTTCCATTAATTTTATTTGCTAAAAAAAATAAAAACATGAAATGAGAGTAAGTTTTTAAATGTTCCAATAAATAGAAAAAAAACAAAACTAATCAAACCCATGCTGGCAATTAGCTAAGTATCACTGGTCATTCCATTCTGTCCACTACAGCTATTATTATCTACATAATAAATTTATTGTTTACATAATAAAATTGCATGATATAGTTTAGGCAGAGAATTGTAAAATATATGCAAGTTATATAGTTTACATTTTTAAATTAGCTGCTCCTAATGCTCCTAACGTATCTGAAATGAAAGTTCAAATTCACTTTTAAATTGTAACCCTCCCACATTACAGATTGAAAAAATATGTTATATCAAACATCCACATAAATTATAAAAGCTCCTTTAAAATGTCAAGTATAGATCCTACTGTGCTTAGGATGTCAGCAGAACTCTAAAAATATGGAGTGATGAGGCATGGATACAATTTATAGCGGAAATCAAGCACGCTTTTCAACTTGCACGCACAAAAATATGTGGTAAATCAAACAATTCTTTCCCTTTTTAAATTGAAGTTGAACTAAAACTGTATTAACTTAACACAAGTTGTGCAGATTAGTGATATCTGATTGCAGTATTTAGGGATCCAATGCTGCATTGCCTTTTTTTTTTTTTTATCACTTTGCAGTAGCGTTATAAAATTTAACACTGCAGGTTTGAAGACAAATGCAGCAGTTGAACGCACTGAGATAGCCTTTCGCTTAAAATGCTGTTGGGTATGAAACTCATCTGTTAGTCCAGTTGTGATACCCCTTCTGGAGGTCTGAATGTTTCCAGTAAAAATCAGTAAGCTAATATTTTTAGGCTGAGCCTGCAAGGAGATGCACCCCGTCAGCTCCCTGGATCTGCACGGAGCCCCATTTGATTAGAAGGGGCCCAGTGCAAACAGAAGAATCTCTTTTTATAGATCTCATTGCAGGACCAAACCTGCAGTATTTCCTGCTGATAACTATTTCCCAGAGAGATACTTTAAAAAAAAAAAAAAAAAAAAAAAAAAAAAAAAAAAAAAAAAGGGGAGTGGGATAAAACAAAATGCTCTGAATTAACCCAAATGTAGGCACAGTGTGATTTGCACACACGGAGAGAAAATTCTTGGACATCCCTCAACAAAAGGCAAAATCACTGTTTTGTGGCTATCCTGCAAACTGCTTCAACTGCACACCCTCAAACAACAAGATGAGTTACACGAGAAATACTCAGTAAATAACACCCAATCCTTACTTTTTATTTACACAACTCTGCCACGCAACCGTCAGAAATCTCAGTCTCATTATTAGCAACCCTCCGAGGCGGTTCCCTTTCAGGCAGCCGCTCTCCAGAGAGGGACAGAAGACAAAACATTTGTTGTTGCAATTTTTTTTTCTCCTTTTAACTCGTTTTGCACCACAGTGAGACCTGCCAGCCATTCCCACGCCGTGCCAAGAGCCAGACCAGGGAAGGGTTTGTGGAGAAAGTCTCCCCGTGGGAGCTGCGGGGCTCTCCCCACGAGATGGCAGGCTGCGATGCTGTTTGCATTTTCCAGCCAGTGTTCAACTGGAAATAGTTTCCCCTCTCAAATGACAGCAGCCCCAGGTAGCAGGAGTGACATTTGCTTTACATTATGATACACACTAATTAATCATTAGTGATCCCAGAAGTATGTCGACTAAAAATGCTTTGCTATGGCTCGGCACAGTAGGGGCTTTCAATATTGATACTATTACACACACATATGTTCCACGGCTGGATGTTATATACCGATGGATTTAGTGTTTTAGGCTACAGAATATCTTTTAAGTGCTGCTAATTATTGTTTGATCAAAATCCTTATAGTTGGTAATGAACTTAATATCTTGTACTTTACACGACAAACTCGAGGTTAGGTCACCAAATGATTGCTCGACTGGCTGATGAAACAGGACTTTTACAAGCTAAAGCTGCTGCAAAACTGACTGCAACTTTTTGCAGCATAGTCCAGGCTTTTTGGACTGGCTGACATTTTTCCACCTATGTGACAGCCTCTATACCAACAGCCTGGGGCGACCTTCTTTCAGCCCACCAGCAACCACGGCCACAGCTGAACAGCACCTCAACAAAGATGACTGGAGACCTGTGAGCACTGCACAAGATGATGCCTGACCACATTTCAAATATCACCAAAGCTTCATGCCACTTAGCTGAAGACATCAAGGTGTTTTGATCTACCTCTACTACCAAGTACATAGGGGTATCTAGGCTGGAAAATAGGAGGTGATGAAGAGTATAGGGAAGTTGACATCAGTAAAGCTGGACAGGAGGTCAGTACTGCGTTCAAAAGCACCGGCAGCTCTCAGTCTAGCCTTGTGTGAAAAGCACCCAGGACGGTCCGTAAGGAAGAGAAGAGTTGAGATTTGGACCTCGGTTTCACACTAAGTATAAGGTGGACTTTTTTGGAAAGGTGAGCACAGACCTTCTGCCTGGGAACTCATTTCAGTGTCTGCAAAGCTGCTGACTTGTCTCATTCTTTCACTTCAACATTGCTACGCACAGGCAACTCAAAACCAAATATTCCTTACAGATCCTAGCATGGCAGTCCTGCTCTTAGTAGGTTCATCTGAGGTGATCCTAAAGAGACAGCCACTCTCTCCAGTCTACGGTTAAGGACATAGGGTCCTACCTTAGCTGTTAGGGTTCAGGAGTCCTGCAGCAGCTCCTTTCAAATGGTAAAGGATGTTCATCTGCAGACCAATGAGGGGAATCACAAATGGTTAAAACACTCTGTAATAAAAAAAAAAAATCCTGAGTGCTAAAACACTTTGTAAGGAAAAACTATAGTCACGATAGCTTTAGGAATGCTCTAGTTCATGCAGGGCGTTGGTTCAAGGTAGTCCAAAGATGACTGAGCTCTGAAATTATTTAGAGAAGACGACATCCCCATAATGCAAAGTGAGGGTCTGAATGTACATAAGGGTTTTACCCACCAACCTTGTTTGGGCTCCCATGTTTTTAACACACAAGTTTTCCACTGCCCCTTCTTTATCTGAACATTGCAATATACAATGAGAAATAAATCCAACAAAACAAAAAGCTCCTGTTTAAAGAAAGCCAACCAAAAACTACACACCGGGTAGACTGACATCATTACAAGCTTCTCTGGAGGTCATCTGCACTGGATGAAAGCTAAACTGTTTTAAAAAAATCTTTTCTAAACATAAAAAATAAAGCTTTTGACTCTGCTAATCTTGCAAGACAAATGCTGAAAAATGAAGAGCACAGGCTTTTGCAAAGGTTATGAAGTGAATATCGACGATGTTTCTCCTCAGGGAAGTAAAGCTGAAGCAACCAATAAACACTTGCTTAGGGATTTTTCACTACCACTACACATCACCTGTGTGTCAGAGGGACACATGCCAGCCTGGGTGTCAGTTGCTTCCACCTCCACAAATGCTCTGTTGAGCACAGGAGATGTGTCCACACTTGTCTTACTCTCTCCTGTAAAAGCCCTGGCTCACGCCCTGGAAATTCTGTTTCTAATGTGAACAATTTGTTGGTACAAGTCAAGACCACGTCAGCATTTAACAGCTAAAGAACTGGCAAAAACATTCTTGATCTAATGGGTCAGGAAATTAGTCCTGTTCAAGTAATGCAACTATATTAAAACCACAGAAAACAAAATAAAAAATAATAACGTGGGAGAGAAACAGGGAGGGGGGAAAGAGAAAGGAGAGGCTCCCGGTTCCATATGATTTCAGGACTCGGGCTTTTAACAAAAATACCAAATACCACTAAAATTTTTATACAGCTGTGACAGTTAAAATTTACAGTTTATTTGGCCACTTGCACTGTGATTCTCACTAAGGCAGAGTTTTAGGGATTATACATAGTAAGCCAAAGTAAGAAGAAATGGGACTTAGAGGTTTACTCTCTGGATTCACAACGAAGCCCTTCACACGGGCAGGTGATTTCTGAAGGGCTGAGCACATCATCATCTTCAGGTTCTGCAGAAATTTTTGTCTTGCATTTTGATGTTCCAAGGCACCAGAAGTTTGCAGCCCTGCAGCCACCCGCTCCCACTCACACCTCGTCCCATGCAGAATTTTCTACAAGCCAAACAAGGAGGAAAGTTGTCTCTTTCCCCATTTGGCCACAGTGGAGGCTCACAGTGTCCACCAAGCTCTGCAGTGCTCAGACATATCTGCGTTCAGCCGCTCACATCTGCTTGTAATGTTTCTTCTTAACTAGCAACCCTCAAGAACGCTTCCTAATTCAACAATAAAGTTGTTAATATGTTGACATATTTACTGTGCCATTCCAAACACTTTTTTTTTTTTTTAACTTGGTCACTACAAAGTGAAGAGAAACCAGTAGTCAAGAAAGAGCATTTTTACTGATTTTTAAGCCTATACTGCTCTATTTTAAAAACTTTGGAATTAAACCTCATTCTATCCTCTCCCTCTCTCATGCCAACCATAACACTTATTTAAAATTCCCTCTTTTCCTGACGTATTACAGGTCTGAAAGCCCCTGTGGTAGTTTAGACTTCAGCATCTTTTCAGCAGCCCCCTGATTTATGAGCTTACAGTTTCTACGTTCTAGCTGCTTTACACTGAAGCTTGAAAATGTAGCAAGAAAATTAAAAAAAATAAATAAAAAAAGAGAACTGACTTCTAGCAGCGGGATAGTATCCCTCAAGACGTGCAGATTTTGTTCCCTTCTTACTTGTGAAACAGATGGCGTTTTATGCTTAACACAATCAGTACCATTCTCTATCTGTTGCCTTCTAACCTTCCCCACCTGTGTGAAACCCAGCCAGAGCTTAATGAACATACTTGGAGCTGTCTGGACTGAATTAGTCCCAGTAGGAGTTACCCTTCACGTACTCCACAGTCTCTCATGGCCGTGTAACTGCAAAGGAATACAAGAAACCTTTACACTGTGGCTAATTAAATAAAGGTTTGCCTCTGCTAAGTGCATTTTTTTCCCTTCCTAAAGCAGGTAACATCTAGTGTGTTGAACTATTTTGGAAGTATTTGTCGCTGTCTTGAACATTCCTGGAGACAAGTGGCATGAAAATGGGGTCAGAATGTGATTTTAAGCCACATTTGTCTTCCATTTTTAAAGCCTTCTTCATTTCCACATACCAAATTACAATAATTACCTTGCAAATATAAGGTGTTACCAAAATAACTTTTTTCAAATTTCACATACAAGACAAAACTTTTTTGTTTCTACCATTCATCCCCTAAATTTGCATTTTTCCCACTTGAAATTCTACCAAAAAAAAAAAAAAAAAAATTTTGGCAGCAGATTCTTTAAAATTAAGATGAAATTACAACCTGGTTACACTGACCACATTCAATGTCCCAGAAGAAAAATCGTAGAAACGTCACGAAGACATGCTAAAGTAATTTCCTTCATGGTAATTATCAATTGTAGAAAATTGTAATAGTGAAGTAATTCAGCAGCCTGAGATTGCTTCCAAAGTACCTATGGTGGAATCTTGGAGTTGACTTACACACTGAAATTTTTGCTGCTGGCTTTCATTCCTCTGCCTGATGGTGTGAGGCAACCCTGTCTAGTTTCCAACCTGAATAAGCACAAAACTTCCATTAAATTAATTTGACCATTGATACGAAGAGGCAAAATGAGTTTTCCAAAGCTAGTTTTGACCAAGGATGAGATCTCATTGGATTGCAGTCAAGTGGATGGACCACCTTTTGCAGAAGTGTTCACTAAAATAGCAAATTACTGGAGTTCTCTATCTGCAATTCCCTCATGCTGAGGTTTAGCTGTGGATCCTTTCCGTGGTGTTCAGGTGCACACAGATAAAACAGACTCACATTTTCTTAAGACACCAAGGACAATTCCAGGAACCTGAGCCAGCCACTGTGATGAGCCAGTGTGGAGATCCAGAGAGTTAAAACTAAGTGTTTATCACAGAGAAACAGAAGATGCCTTCTCCTACAACTTCATCATGAAACACTATCAGGAAGGGTTGCAGATAGATATCTGAGGGTTAAGTGGGAAGATGACACCCCAAAAGACTTCTCAAAAATCCTCCTACAGCCAGCTAGAGCAGAGGAACGTGAGGATCTTTAACCGTGCGGGAAGGTGGTGAACTGTGCAGAAAGAGGGTTTCCCCGTATCGCATACTGAGCAACTTTTGGGGTAGGAAAAAGCTAGATAGGATCAGAACTTTGCTATAAGAAAGCTGACAGAGTACGAGGGTGTTATTTAAAGCAGAAAATGGGGGAAAACTGAGCATTCAAGGCAGAGAGAGACAGGCTGTCAGTTATGTGTAGGTAACAAGATATCTGGTTGTAAAGGAGAGGGCAAAAATTACAGCTGAGCCCTGCAGTAGGCAGGCGGCCCTCCTGGGGGGATGTTCCAGCAATGCAGCTTGGCGTCACAAAAGGTGGTCAATTAAACAGAGCAGTGGTCAAACAAATGCCAGCAATAACTCTTCCTTACACTACCATTTAGCTGAACTCCAGGAGGACATCCCAAATAAGAACAGAAGGGGCACTTCGGTGGGGGCACAGGGTGAAGCGTAGCTAAAGCAGAAAAGCCTGGTCAACAGTCTAGGGCCTTCAATAAGACAGACTGGTGAGACAGGACAGAAGGACAGAAGTGGGTGAGCCGTGTACCAGCCTTTCAAGCAATCTGTCACCCATAGCTGAAGTTACATGCCTGGAGATTCTTCTGACATTTCTAAGATGTGCAGACCAAGTATTTGGGAACCATTGCCTGGGGGACTCTGCCCATCTCTGTTTCCATCACAGGGAATCACAGAGAAGAAGGTAGCAGGACTGGCTGTATAGGACTTACGGTGAGGAGTTAGTCCAATTCTACATGTACCACTAAGATACAGAACTGAGGAAGAGGACTGTCTTTTACCTTGTAATTCCAGTCCTTGGTCTTCTCTACCAAACCTCCAAACTCTCTCTCTGCAGTATCAGCTCTCCTACAACAACCCTGGCCATGACAACGTAATGTAGTTTTAGGGAAGAGCACTGGATGAGGACAACATTCATTGGGCTGTAGGGCTCTTTGTAGAAATGTCCCATTTGGATTATAAACCTAGATAACTGTTGAAAGTTACCTTTCTTGCTTAAAAAACCCCAATAAGGTACTCCTTTAGCAGTGAAAATGACATGCAAAAGTGAGTTGAAGAACTAACTACAGCTGAATCACTAAGTACAAAGGGGCACAGTGTAATTAAGTTCAGTGTCCTTCTGGGAGGGAATGCAACAAAACCTAGCACTGTGACATTAAGCTTTAGAAAGGGGATTTAAAAAAAAAAAAAAAAAAAAAAAGAGGAAGCTAGTCAAAAAGGCCCTGAAGTCAGAAGTAAGGAAATTAAAATCCTTCAACTCAGCATGGAGGCTACTTAAGCAACCATAATAGAGTCCCAGAAGGAATGCACAGCTTTTCAAAGAAACATGGAAGGCAAGGAAAATAAAATTAGCATGGGAAAACAGCAAGGTTCAAGGGGTTATTTAAGCCAAACAGGTAGCATTCAAAAAGAAGTGAGAACCTACCTTAAGGGAAGGCAATGGGAAGAAACACAACGCATGGAAGGTTCTCCCCATCATGCAGATGTGTTTCAAAAGTTGTGGTGACTGAAAAATGAGCTAGGCTGAGAGGGGGGTTTAAGGAGAAAGTAGCTAAGGAAAGAAAAAAAAAAAGAGTCACTGGAAAAATGGATACCCAAAAGATTTCAAGGGATAATAACAGTGAATAAGGTAATTGCAGGGAAAATAAGTTATTTCTTAATAACTGTGGGGATACAACTTGCCTGGGGTGAGAGAGTCTAGGAGAAATAGAAGGGATAAAACCAGGGAGTGGAAAAAATAAATAAATTAAAACCCAAGAGATCCTTGGAGCCAGCTGGAATAGGCAACTGCTCCCAGGATGGTGTAGCTGGGTGCTGATCACAAGTTACAATTTTACAGTGAGCCCATATGGAAAGTGGCAAAATTGCTGCACTGAAACACTCTTCCTTATCTCTTACATGCTCCACAGAAAGCCTCTTGATGTCTTATACAGCCCAGAGTGACCTTCGAAAATATGAGGAGACCTGAAGTCCCTGGAAATGTCTCATGACCCTTCCAGACCATGAAGAACAGCATGATGCATCACTTCTAAATGAGCCAGGTGAAGTAGAGCCTTCGTCACTTCAATTTAGTTGAGCTCCAGCAAAGCGCCCTGTCCCCAGCTGCATCCAACCTGCAGCACAGAACACACTCCTTTGTCATTCGTGTGGTCTTTTAAGTAATTATCCATTGCGTTATTCGATGTGAGCAGACGGTATTTACTGGATTACTGGGTTTGTATTCCATTAAAGACACAGCTCATGGTTTGAGAGCCCGCTGCAGTGTTGCAAAGCAACAAGGAAACATTCCTCTTTTCTCTCCCATTTTTGAACTACACAAGAAGGTTCTTTTGAGAAGAGGAGAAAAAAAAAAAAAAAATACACAGGAATGTGTACTACTACAGGAATGGGTACTACCCAGTCAGTCCTAGGTAGCTCTCTTATGCAATGTATTTGCTGTCCCAGTCACAAAATTGGAGGTGGTCATGGCTCACTAGAGGGCCTCATACAGACTCCAGCTGAAAATAGGCAAGTTGTCTTGTTTGTGTGTCACATCTTGACTTCTGCACCCACTAAAGGACTGACTCACGATGAGTCCAGTTGTAGCCCATGGCTAATTTCCGTGGTGATTTCTGCTTTTCAAAAGGCACATGCCTTTTGTAGAAGAGAGTAGGATACATAGTGGCCATCAGCTGAGAGGACCCCTTGGTGACTACAGGCTGGGAAGACGATGGCAGCACACGCTGCAGCATTTAGAGTCCTGTAGCGACCAGCACAGATTACATTCTTGGTCCAAAGATGCAGGAGAACCACTGCAGTTGGGTGGGATAAACCATAAGCGTCCGGAGGCATCAAGGTAAGACAGAGAAGGAAATAGGCATATATAGAAAGCAGAAAAGAGCTGCAAAACAGCCCTCTCCTGTGTTTTGCAATCGGATGTTATGCAGCTGGAGAACCTTCTATTTGAGCTAACTTCTTGTCAGGACATAGTTAATCAGTTCAGATGGGGGCTAATTATACAAGGGGTTGCAGTATTGCTACACACAGTTAAGCAGTTGCTGTGCTTTGTGCCCCAAATGGTTGCCTTCCATGAAAACTATTTCTGTCCATGTACATGGATGTGGACACAAGGATGGGGAACCACGCCGCACATTAATGGATAATGACAACGTGCCTTAGTATAAAGGCTCAGAGTCCAATTCGTGTTGACCATGGCAAACCTGACTGCCTGGTAACCCTCTACAGATAGCTGCAGGTTACCTGTCCAACTCCAGTTAGAAGAAATCAACCATGTGACTCAGAGTCCACAAGCCATGGTAGGTCCAGGTTATGACACTAAATGACAGAGTAGAATGAAGGGTTTATTTGGGAGACAGAGGCATGTCCTCCATAGATACATGCTATTTAATATCCTTGTGTCCTCTTACACTGATAAATATTCAGACAGTACCTCTGTCTGAATAAGGAACTATTTGGGTTGACATTTTCATGTCGATGAAAATGAATTTAATAAGGACTTACATTAAGAAAATTTGGAGTTCTATCTGTGTCTCTAGAACAAGCCGTCTTTTACAAATATTCCTGGTTAGCACTGTAGCAAATATTGAGCACAAAAATGGCTGCACCAGGTCACAGAGAAGGTCCCTCCAGCCCAGTTAATTATCTCCAAGAGCAGTCAACAACAGATTTGCTACATGCAAGAGTACATCTATAGGGCAAGCACATAGTGGTATTTATGCAGAATACTCCTTCAAGACTATTCTTGGGGAATTCCAGTGGTATATCTTTTATTTAAAAAGGCTCTAGGAGGGCTTTTTCTCCCACTTTTTCATAAGAGAACAGGTATTCCTCAGCCCCTTTACTGTCTATAGTTCCAGCAATCAACAGCATAGCTACTAAAACAAATCCCTGATGTGGATATTACCAAATATGACCAGAACCAAAACTCAGACTCATATTTGGGCTGGATAAAGTTAATACCTCAGTATCCTGTGCTTTTGTTAGCGTGATCTCTGCTCTGCTGATTGTAGGCGAAACTTTATTCACAGTTACACCATGTAAATCAGAATTCCAGCAAAACTGAAGGAAACTACATTGAAGTTCTATCACTGTCATAGAGCAAAATTCAGTTCAACCTTACATTAATCTTTTTATCAATCACATAGCTCAGACGTCAACTAAGAAACTCACTCTGGCTATACTTATTCAGAGCCAGGAGCAGGGGGAGGTTATTGCAAAATATCACTGAAACTCTATTTGTCCAGCATTAGGTTGGCTGACTTCCAGGGGGAATGCGTTTAGTTAATTGAAAAGGTTTTGGTTAAAGTTTGCCAGCAAGAGATCATAGAGTTCTAGACAACACATACTGTGAGTATGAACTCCATTCAACCTTTGGAATACCTCTGTGAAGGCAGGAAATTGAAATATTGTGCTATATTGGCAACTAAACGGTCATTTATCATCCATGCTAAGTTTGGAGCACAGTGAAATGATTTTTAAACTCACAGAGGGCCCTTAATAACAATTACAAGGTGTGTCTATATAGGTACAGATTATGTATTGAAATACAGTTTCAAGAAGAACATGAGACAATCAACAGCTGTATCTACCCTGCTATTTGCCTAAGATCAAATTTGGACTACGCTCAGAGGCACAAACACTATATTAAAATACAATAGAGTTAAGACACCTACTGACAAAAGCAAGGAAACTCACGGTTAAGGGGGAAAACACGCCATATGTTCTGCAGTACCTAGGAACAACAGGGAGCATTCAGCTCATCATTAAAGAGGCACCCAGTTGTGCCTAGGTATTGGAGAACATATGGAACACTTCCCTGCTCATGTCTGAATTTCCTTACTATTGTCAGCTTATGGATCAAGCTTGACTTTTTACTATTTTTTTTTTTTTAATATAGAGTTCAGGGGATTCTTTAAGTAGCTGTTTAGTTTGTAAAACACCATTTCATTTTTATAATTATCAGCCCCACAGACATACATAAATTACTGCAAGCCTGCTTTTAAAGAAGAGTTCAGGATCACTGCAAACCACAACTTGTGAAAATAGAGCAGTGAGTTGCTCAGGGAGTTTTCAAGCAGACACCTATGGAAGGTTACAACTGGCAGGACTGCAGCTGAAATGCAGCTCTTTCATTTTATACTTCAGTCCTTGCCTTTAAACCACCTCAAATTTTTAACTACTTAAGACAATATAATCAATTCATTGCACTGCAAATATTTCTATTTTAATTACTAGACTGCTAGAAGTCCCCAGAGTTGCCATGCACTGGGCTTGGTACTGTACATATATTTATGAGCTCCAAAATACTTACAGTCAAAGCAGCTAAGGAGCTAAAAGAGAGAAGATGATGGTTAATGGTTATTGTCCCCATTTCAGAGCTAAGGTTTCCCTCAAGCAGGAATGATCTGGGACCAGGATGAACTAAACTCCGTAAACAACTTACAATCAGTGTTCTGCATCCTGCTCTGGCCACTTGTTTTTATTTAAAATAACAGTGCCATTAAAGCAGAAGCTACCGTACACGGAGATGGCAACTCCATCGGCAGGGCTTTTTCCACATGGACACCATTCTGCACAGCCAGCAGTGCCAGGAACGTGCCATGGCTGCAGGCCTGGCACGGTGATGGGCTCCTTCTAATGTCAGCACGAGAGGGCAGCATTGCTCATGGCACCTGTCCGTTGGCAGATGGGAGCTGCCTCTTCCAGGGGCAGGGGGCACCCAAATGTCCCTTATCCCCAGGGAGGTCCCCGTGGAGACTGGGCAGAAACACAGTGTTCAGAACTTGCATGGAAATGAACTTTGCCTCACCCTTATTTTTTTTCTCCTTAATTTTAAAGAAGTAATAAAATGTCAAATTATATAAAGTGTCACTTCTTTTATCAAAACTTATAGAAATTTGGTGTCTTTGAAACCACTCCAATCTGTCAAAATGCACCCAAATTTGGTTCTCTCATTCAAAATACACTGAAGAGGAGAACAGAGGAGTGGGGTTTGTACACACACGAGTTCCCGTCTGATCTGAACTACAGTAGGATCTTATATATGTACTGGATAACCACACATCTCATTTTCCTAGGAAACAAGCTAAAAGAGTGAGTTCATCATTTTGCCTCCTAAATCCCTCTCTTCCTGTCTCCAAATCAGACTGCACTTTCAGTAAAATTAAAATAATCAAAATAGAACTTTGATGTTTCAGAAACTTCCAATTTTCCATTTTGCCCCACTTTGTTCAGAAAGCAACAAACTCTTTACAGACTCTGAGCTAGCCACCTATTCCCCTGGCCTTATGGAGTGCTGCTTATACAGTTTTTACAATTTAGGACTAAAATTCTTGCACAGCCAAAGACAAATCTCCACGGGTCCTGTGAGGTCCTTGCAAGCATTGCTTGCCAGCTTGGAAGCCTCCATTTCTCTCCCCGAACCAGTTACACCCTTAGATGCTTAGGTAAGGAGGATGAGGAGCAAATTTGCCCTTCATTGCCTTTCCCCCCCTGCACCTGGGAAACCCTAGAGAAGTCCCTTCCAGAAGCTGTCCTGGGGACGTTTGCTGCCCTCAGCCAGTAACCGCTGCCCTCGCTCAGTCCTTACCTGGCCACACACTGAGCAATTCTTGAGTTCACCCCTTGCAGTTTGGGCAGAAGAGGTAATGAGGAACGAGCAATAACCAAGGAAGAAAAGTTTCTTTTCTTTTTTCTGACAGATCCTTCATGCAGGCACAAACGCAGCCTCTTGGCTGAAACAATATCTTAATCCAGAAGAATGCAACTGACAAAGATGCTGCACCCATGGGAAACTGCCCAGCCTCTTCTTGCTTAGCAAAAGGAGGGAAGGAGGTTACAACAGGTTGTTTTTAGCCAGCCTGGATAACTAAGTCTTAGCCAAACTCAACCAACCTCCCCAGGCCAACATAAACCTATGAGGGCTGTACTCTCAACTCAATCCATGCAGAAAATTAAAGAATGAGATTTAAATCAAGACAGTGAAACAACTCGGTCACAGTATTGCAACTCGTTTAGCTTCTTCCTTCAATCCTTAAATCCCCTTCCTTCCCTCTGATAGAGCATCAACACGTTCTTATGATCTGACTACAAAAGTTAATTCATATTTGTGAAAGTAGTCTTAACCAGGATAACAGGTTAACAGGAAAACTGTATACTAAGACCAGTGAATTATGTGACCTGCTGACATTGTGAAGACTGCAAGTATCCCTGGCAAGCTGAACCATTTCACCTATTTGCATAAAGGTTAGGGTGAAAGATTTGTAAGGAGAGCACTTACCACGAGCAGAAAGAGACAAAGGGAAGTGCAGACAGCACTGCTGTTAGACTTAATTCTCTGTTCCAGCCGGCTCAGCTCTGCTGGGAAGCAATGCCTTTCCATTTATTAAGGCCCTTGAGAGAGTGGATACTCTACAATTCAGATTTTAATAGTCTGCATTGATGTTGACTACTCAGTTATTAAGTTGTCTTCCAGAAGTTCACCCAAACCCTCCATCTGAAGAGGCTGTGGAGCAAAGACATCAGCGTTCCCCTTCAGATGCCCTCTGTCGCCCTGAGAACCAGCAACAGTATCTCTAGGGAAACTGCATCATTGCTCTGCTCCACAGGCACAGGAGAGAAAGGCTGAGCTGCATCTGGAGAAGTACAAGCTTCTGCACCTTCTTCTGCTGAAGGCTCATCTGGATCTCAAGAAGTAGCTCCACCAACCTCCCTTCCTCAGCACTTTGCACTGACATAACTTCAAGACTCAAGTGACACAGCAGAGAAGAACATTAGTGATGTTCCTCATTTTGGAGGTGTCTTTCCAATCAGTAGCACTTCTGTGTCTACTTAAAATGCCAGGAGATCCTTACTGAACTCCTGCAATGCACATCTCAGTGCAGACACAAGACTGACAGCTACTTCTGCACAGAAACACAAGCCAGCATTAGTCCAGCTCCTTGGTTAGATACCCATCTCTCCACTAGCAAAAGAGCAATTGTTTGGAGACTGGGCTTCAAACACAGCAACATCACACAGTTGGCAGGGAGTATTCCCACAGTGCCTTAAAATATTGGGGTCACCCTGCTCCAGAAGAGCTTCAAACATACCGACCTTAGAGTGCTAGGTGTCTCTTGCCACTCTGCTAGCCTGCATGGGACAGGGGATGGGATGCTGCCCTCTCTTCTGCACAGCAGCTGAATGAGGAGAAAGCTGGTCTGGCACACGGGGCAGCACAAAGATGCCAAACTCTTCCACATCACCAGTGTTTGCACTGTGCAAGGAGCAGGAGCAGCTTGCCCTATCTTAAGTGGCAATTAGTCAGACAGAAGTTATATCAAGTAACAGGGCAGAGAAATGTCACCTTTTGTCTGATGAGGCTTTCCAAATTGCCAGCCATCCGGAAAGGGTGTGTGCACGCAAGGGTCATAAGTTTAGCAAAGTGTATATTAGTAGTGTGGCAAGGCAATAAACTACCATGCAAGTACATGCAAATATTAGCTATGTGTAGATTTGAAATCTTGAAACAGATTCACTAAAGATTTAGGACTTTATTAAGGTCAAAAAGGTTATGCTGCAGTTCATAGGCACATTTGTTTTATTAATTGAGTCATAAGTTCTGGCAGCCTGCAAACAGATTTCAAAATATGCATCAGCTGCTTTTGATTGCCATAAGAGATCTGAAAACCTGCCAGTAAGTCTGTTTGCAGCTCTTAAAAATTTTGGCTAAAAACCTGTTTCAAACTAATAGCAATTACTTTTTTTTTTTTAAAAAAAAAAAAGTGTGCAAGGAGGGAGGTTGGGGGGAGGGAGAGAGAGAAGTGCGTATTTTGTTTAGACTCAGAGTACAACTGTTACTGAGGTAAGTGTACTCCTCTGAAGGAGGCTGATTATTTTCTAGACAGTCAAAGCCTCGCCTTTTCCCTGGCATCCTTAATAGCCATCATCTCATGCAGCTCTTGGCACGTTTCGGAATGAAGAGCACTTGGTCAGCATCCTGCTGGAAAAGTAATGTCCAAGAAAAAGGGGAAGATGTCTCCTTTTCATGTCTTGTTTTAAGTCTGTTGAGTACACAGGACATGAAAGGAGGAAAGAGTAACAAGTGAAGCAGCCCAAAAAACCAGGTACAGCACTTGCTGAGATCTGTCCCAAAGACATGCCAAAGTACCACCAACAGACCGAAGAGCAGCTGGTTTTTTTGCACAGTACCAAGCTCAAAGTGGCCGTGTCACAGCTCTGAGAAGGAGCTGTTTCAGCCATGCAGATACTGTTTCAGATACAAGTCACTCAAGCTTCAAATCCAGTTGGTCTCTCCGACTACTGGGATGATTTGTCAGCTGCTGTCTGAAAAGGTTTCATACCCAGAAGCAGCCAGACACCAAAGACAGAGCTGCTCAGCTTGCCCTGCTATGAAAGGGACCCAACTCATTACAGTTCATCCTAATGACATAAAAGGTTACAGACTGGGCACCTCCATTCCAACTCCGCACAGCTGTTTGCTTCTTCTGTGTCCACATCTCATTCCAGTCTTCCTGCCTTTTCCTCTTTATGTGTCTTTTGGAGGCCAAGCAGCTCCTATAAGAACACAAAAGTTGGTCTGAAAATTAATGTAAATTACCATATTTTGAAAACAGACTTAAAACTTTGGTTCCCTGAGCTCACACAGCTTCCTGGAGCTCAGTGCTCATAAGCACGGTCTGTGCTCCGCGTTCATACAAAGCTTGCAGCAGGTGCTGACCTGAGCAAGAACCAGACAAGAGATGTATCCAGAATCAACCGCATCAACTCTCGCCTCTGGCACCCCTTAAACTACTTTATGTTGTGTTTTGAATTACACTATCTTCCAGCAAAACTGTATATAAAACACAATATAATACAACTAGACATCCACGTACATCAGGTGTGCCAGCTGAAGCTGGGACATCCCCTAACCTCTTAGCATATTTATCTTCTTGCAGCCCTTGCAAGCAGCAATACACCACTCCCCTTTTCACATTCCCTCTCATCACACAGAGCTGTGGCACAGAAAGGCAAGAAGAGAGGGTGACTGCGTTTAGCTCTTCATGAAATTAGGCACGTTCCTCACCAATGAGGCCATCTCGCTTCTCTGTGTGACTGTAAATAACAGTAAAAAATCTCATCATGGGAAATCTCAGTATAAAGCCACTATATAGCTCAAGGGTGCCTCTTGTTAACAACTAACACAGGCTACATAAACTGAAATGCTGAAGTGTTTATTTAGCCAAGAACAAGGTTACTACCTTGTAAACAGGAAGCACCCTCAAGCTATCCCAGCTGCATGCACAGGATACCCAGGCTCTGCTGAGCTGGCCTGGAATGACAGGATTGTCCTGGCAAGCCCCCAGGATGCTGACTTGGTTTGGATTTCGTACCTTCCCTACCACCATCTCATTTGTGCCATATATAACCAGCTATGCTGCCAAGGGACTGTCCAAACCAGCACCCCAATAAGACATGTATCAATTAAATATATCTGTTAAAAACACACATTTATCACTTTTTATCACTCAAGATTTAAAGTCGTCTTCTGTCATGGAGTCATCACTGGACTTCATTACTGTCAGCCCACAAAATGGATTTACTTCTGGTAGAAAGCACCACTTTTTCCATAGCTGGAGTCAGAAGAGATAAACCTCCTGGCCATCAGCTATAGTACAGTAAATACCTTTGGGATCTCATCGGTTTTTAGCAGCTTTTTTCACTTTACCAACTTTACTTTCTAATTCCATACAATTCACCTTGAACAAATCACCACTTCAGCAACTTTTTCCAACAAGAACTTTTGTAGTATCAATTATTTTTCCAACAAAAGTATTTTTACCCTGTGGTTTCAGTCTTCAACATCTTTTTCACCTGAGCTAGAAACAAGTTAGTTATTTTTGAAACTTTTATTATTGCTTCAATCAATTGAAAAAAGTTTTGCATGTTTTGGCCTCACTAGTAATCAAGTTAATGACTCTTCCCAGTAAAAAGCCATAAGTGATAAATCTATTTATGACTTCTCAGAGGGAACTCCATCTGCATGGAGGCTGAAGGAATATCTGATTGAGGAACAGCACTTTAACCAGGAAGAAAATTCAAGGAAGGATATTTTTTTTTAACATACAGAATCGGTTTGTGCGTACAGCATACAAATGACATAAGCATTTAAGAGTCCATAAATACGCTTTCACAAGTGAGATTGTAATAGTTATTGGGTCAAAAATCACCTTCCAAAAGATTGGCTAGATTTGTGTCTAGTGGATAGAATTTACACTTTCAGAATAACTGTTACCAGTTACATGATTCTCTTAATTCTATTTCAGATTGGCCTGAACCTTCAGAAAGTTTAAATTATATACTTTTCCCCCCCAATCTTATTCCTTATAGCTAAAATAAAAATCTCCAAGGAAAATCCACCAGGGAATGGTGACATTCTTCGCTATGCTGGTGTCCTGTGGTATTTGAAAAAGGTCATACCTACAAAGCAACATAGCCCATCAGAGACTTAAACTCTGGCCTAAGCCCACATAAGATTTAAGGATACAAATCAATGCCATCCTTGACTCAGGATATTCTACCTACATACAAGAGATGTTATGGTTCGCCACTTCTCCGGTTTTATTTAAACAATGGGTAAGTTCACACTGTGTAAGATACCACTACTCTAACAAAAACTACGCCTTTCTTTTAATTTCTGGGTTTCCAACCAGCTACTCATGGTTCTGAAAGAACTCTCTTGTGATGTGAATATGGAAATTCAAGATAGATTATTGAAAAGTATGCAAACAACAAGTACTGAGCTTGGCTTCTAACAAGAAAAACAAGGAAAGGGCAAGTGCAGCTATTGCAATTAATAAAAACATTTGTGGGACTCATGTATTCTCACATCTCTGTTGATTTTAAAGGACATAAACCTATTTCCATCCTTTGCATTGCTATGCAGAACAGTACACACAGTAATTTGGATCTTATATTAGGAAGGATTTATTTATATTAAATTAAAATGGTGCTTTTTTTTTTTTTTCCAAACTGCCAAACACTATAATCAGTGCACTTTGCTGTTAAAGTGTAAAGACAGGTAGCGTGTTGAAGGACAAGGACTGACACCAACAGATCTCTCTTGTAATAAAGAGCATTCGACACCGCTTGTACCAGCAAGCTTATTTGAGGAACACCGTGTGCTTAGACCATCCTGTATACAACAGGGCCCTTATGTTAGACATTTAAATTTATAGTGGCTTTACATTTTTCAGCAATTCCTGTCAAACTGCATGCATTTATTTAAAACTTTCCAAACGTCTGGTATTTACAAATACTGCCATATATTTTGAAGGAAGAGTCACTCCCAATTAGCTGAAGTGTTTAAGAAAATCATCATATATTCTGAATGATGAAAGATCACAGAAGGAGGTCTCCTAATGGATCACAGGTGCAGGAATGAAAGCATCTAAAGACTGAGTCAAAACCTAAGAAGTCTCAGAATATCATCATTCACTTTAAATTGCACCCAGGTCACAAAGTCAAGTAAGACCTTTGGCTCAGAAAGTTTTCTAACTACTGCTCTTTTTATAACAGAAACAGCCTCCCCCAAAAAAACCCTGATTCATATAACTGAGATATGTGAAATCAGCTGCAGATGGAGAATAAATAAAAATAAACAATAAACATAAAATAAATGAGCATAAAATTGAAAGACATGGACATTTTAATCTGTTTTCAGGGAGCTATAAAGAGCCTGCATAAGCTCTAGTTATCCCTAGAGACCTCCTAGACTTCTGTTTGACTACAAACCACTGAAAACCAGACAAGCTAACATATATTTAAAAGTTTGCATTCACTACACCTTGTAGTTACAAGACTACTTTTAGGCTCTTCAAGCACAGAAGATAATATAAAATAATCTTTGTTACAAAAATAACAGAGTAAGATCAACAGATTAGTTGAATGAAATTCTCCAAATCAAATTCTCATTTGATTGACACAATGATCTATGTTTTGTCGTAACTTGCACTTGCAGCACAGGAACATTGCATAGACCCAAAGCAGAGAGGTAGATGCTGGTACTGTGTTGTACCACCAGCAAGATGCCTTTTCTTCCAAGAGCTCACAAGTCAAGTGATTAAGCAAGAATAGTTTTCTATTTGTAAATGCTCTTACAGTTACTTTGGAAGTAGGGAAATTTAAAACTTGAAGACCCTTGAACAGTTACAAGTAATTACCAAATGAGGTATGCAGGCGGAGATAGAAATATGGAAACACAACATACCTGTAGTCACTGTAATATTACCATGACGCCATAAACACGCTGTAAAGTTTGGACAACTCCACAATCCTTTAAATGGATGGAAGTAAAATTAACTGCAGATTCAAGTCACTGACAAAGAAAACCAAACTTGTATCTGCCATATAACTCTAAAGAACAAACCTTGAATAAAACCTGTCCTTCAGCGCCAGCATCATCTCTGTCAGCCGGATCTTCCAAAGGTTGAGCAGAGCACAGCTGGCATGCACAACTCTCATTCACTTAGAAATCCCATTCAATGTAGCTGGTTTGCCATTTATTTTCTGTGTGTTTTTCCTCAATGTATGTGTGTCAAGAACACACTTATTACAGGCCCAAACTACATTCAGGCAAGTCAGTTCTGGGACATATGATGCTATTTTAGGTCATCACACAAGGGAAGTTTAAGGTGAACATGCTGAAGAAGCTTGGAGAAATCCAAAACCAGAAATCTAAGGTTGCCAGAGTTAATCAATATAGAATAAAGATAAAGCCATCGCAGCCCAGGCAGATACGCAGATACCATGGGTGAACAAATAAAGCGCACGGGACCACTAGATCCAAAGGGGATCAGTAAAACTAACTAGCTGGCTTAGACAACATCAGAACTTCTCTATGTGAAAAAAGCCACCAGATCACTTAGAGCATGGCCATGCAAAAACCTCGTCCATGAATTTGTGTCATCTGCCTGCCCACATCACAGCAGAGAAGCAAAAGAAAGCACCACAATCTTCATCCAGAGATCAGAAACGGGCAGAGAGAAGCAGAGCATGTGCAGCACTTGGCCCCTACCAGCGTACTGGTAGGACTGTAACCAATATAGACCCATTTCCAGAGCAATGAGGCAACTCCAGACTCAGTAAGAGCATCCTCCTTACAGACTCCACCACAGTGTGCAGTGTAAACACACCCCTGCACCACACTCAAGGCAGATAATTAAGCTTTAATCAAGTTTCATGTGCATGTTTAACACACATGCAAGTGTTACGTGTTCATTTGTCCATATCTAGGCACGTACTTTGCATGTGCAAAAGGAGACTTCATAAATATCTTTTTATTTCTTAAAAGCTGCACTACAAATTCCATAAAGCATTCATTTTATACAATCTCAGGGTATTTGTCAAACAAGATAACACTAGGAAGAGCCATAAAGGGTATGAAAGACCACTGGTAGCAAGAGATATGATTCATATTTCTAGTAGTGGATCAGTTGCAATGGAATCTGTTTTTCATCATAACTTGGTACCAAAGCTACTGCGGCTGCTGATCACACAGAGATAGTGCTGTATTTCAGTATCTTTCTGAAAACCCCAGCATTTCAAAGGGAATTCTCTTTCTCTTCAGGGAAAGAAAAAAAAAAAAAAAAAAAAAAAAAAACAAAAAAAAAACAAAAAAAAAAACCACAAAACACAAAAAACCCCCAAACCCACCACATCTCAGATATCTGTGAATAAGGTAACAGTTGTATTGCAGGGAGATACAGCTAAGGAAAATTAATCAAACTGGTTGCTTGACTTCAGCCAAGTTAGAGGACCTCTTAATAAACTGAGACCAATGTATACTTTCTCCCTTTCTGCCTCCTCTCCTTCTGAGGAACAGAGACTTTTCATTCATATTGTCAGGGTGGCACTAAAGGCCAGAGAGAACTATATGGGAAGTGATGTAGTAATTTTTGGATGATGTCACTATATAGAAATTTTTATCTAGAAAAGTAAATGAGGAATTTCAGCAACAGCCTGTGTCTCACCTCAATGTATTCCAAAAATACTTGTGTAATTTTTAGCACGTTTTGAAGAACACTTATTAAAAAGAAGGAGAAAGTTGTACAGAAATGTGTATATACAGAGAGAAGTCTATTTTAAAAGATTTTGAGACATAACAAAAGCTGGTTTAAGAGGTAAGCCAGATACTTTAAAATGGCCCCATCTGCAGCTGGTCCCAGCCAGCTCCATAACTTCTCCCAGTTCACGGCAGCCGTAGACCTGACCCAGGTTCCCATTAACTCATTGCATGAATTTTATTCTTTTGTTAAAGTCAGGGTGCAAGAACATGCTTAAATAACTGAGATCTGCAGGAAACGGGGAAAGACATATTTCAGTGTACTAAAAGCAAGTAATGGTCAATGTTTTAATGAATCAATTATATTTCGAAATGGACTTCTGTTTTGTTTTACATTTCCTTCCCTTTTAAATGGCATGCCAACTTCAATACTTCACTCAATAAATGACTACTAAACGAGTGCAAAGTTACACACACGTTGGTCTCTATGACAGGCCGTACATAATCACCATAGAAATATATAATTACACCTGTCAACCTCATCTCATGCAATTGATTGAATAGCTAACAATGTCAGTAGCAGGCTAAGCTTAGAGGTCTCACTGTGTGAAAATACTCATACATGGCTAAACATCTTGGTATTTTAATTGCCTGTCATACTGCCAAGGTTCCTATATTGTACCCATCTCCACAGCAACAGGCTGGAATGAGCAAAGCACATTTAATAACTGAAAAAAAAGTTAATTTATAAGCTTGCAGTTATTTGATGGCTCTTACAGACACCGCAGAGAATTCTGAAGACAGCTGGAGATGTAGTTTTATTCGAGGAGAACAGGGTTTTTTATTCCCTAGGTAGATTGTGTGTATGTGTTTATATGTGATATAAATCTGAAAATTGTTTCTAATTACAGCTACTGGAGAGGTCAGCTCATGCCTGGAAGTGTACACATGTCCAGCTTGACAGGACATTTAATCTCAACACACCAGGAATGGTTGTGTAAAAACAGCTTCTTAAAGGCTCCTAAGGACTTAATCATGACATGTTTGTTAATAATAATTATCAATATGATTCCTTCTAATATTCAAAATTACTTGTAAGCTACGCTGCACTGAAAGGCTCTAATCTGCCCAAACGCTAACCCCACTGAACTCGATGGCCAGGCTCCCAGTGCCCTTAGCAGCAGCAGGATTTACGTCTACCATCTAGCACTCTGTGCTAATTGCACATGAAGACGAAAAGGGCAAAGTTTTTGTGGCCTGAACTTTTAACAGTGACAAATTAAGACCAAACAGATTGGGTCAGGGAGAGGTAGTAAGCAGAGATCCACAAGGAGATTAAAGACCAACAGACACTGGGAGCTGATGGGAAAGAGAATGAACTCTTTCCCAGGAAACAGACAGGAGCCAACAAAATATCTGGCTGGTAAAAAACTAATGTATAAAGTGGAGGTGGTAAGAACTGCTCCACACATGTTAGCAATGCATAGTTCTGGAGCCTTCCACACTTCAGGACTTTTAAATCAACACTGCAATGAAAATTCTGTTCACATCTTCCCTAGCACAGAGAAGCCTCCGCTTGTATGAAATTTCTATGTGAAAATTTAAATTGCTGTCAAACAATTCATAAGCTCAAATATTCACGGACAAAAGTATAAAGTATCATAGCATCATTAAAGAAATCCTTCTACTCACTAGCATAGTACCAGAACATGAGTGGGTGAGAATGCACAGATGTTTAGTTGAAATAAAGTAACATACCTCTACCACCCTACTTGCTGCGCAGACCTATCAGGTGACTGTTCTCTGGGCCTCTTCAGCTCTCCTCTGTGTTTTGGCTGAGTTTGGCTTTGTTTCTTAGACTCATCCAATATCACCATGAACCAAAATCCTTAAACATAAGAGAAAAGGTGTAATTCCAAAGTCACCATTGAAAGAGCAGTGACAGTTTTCAACTACAAACAATGGTTACCAAACACTTTGCAGTCAAGCACTTAAGAGGAACGTACCATGGCAGAAAGATGAGCCACAACATCCGTGCTCATTGCTGCATGGTTTATATTGAATGAACACAGGATGGGGATGGAGGATAGATACTAAAGCCTATGAATACAGCACATAGGAAAGTAGGAAAATAAAAAACCACTATCTTCTTGCATTAGTTTACTGTAAATAAAACATGCCAAAACTTAGAAAACAGTGGAAAACATTTTTTAAGGGGGTTATTATCAACAACCTCATGGAGCTTATCTCCAAAGACAGGATTTTTGCAGAACAAAGGAGAAATAAGTGTCTCCTGTAAAGTGCAGCAGAGCCTCTTGTTTCCCAGCTTAGGTCTGAAAAGCAGAATAAGCCTGGCAGTGCCAGGCAAACAAGCCTTTCTATTTAAAACTAGAGCAGCAGAGAATTTATTTTTAGTAACATTTAATGGCCAGATCGAAGGGGGATTTCTCACGTGAATCTTAAAGCTCTGAAGCATGTTTAGATCTTATGGAGGAGATCACTTCTAAGCAAGTCTCTACCAGAACTGCCATGAGCACAGCAGGACCCATAAATGCACCCTAACTTCACCAACTGATGTATCTCACCTAGAGGCAAACAGGTCAGCTGGAAACAGAGAAAAACCTATCAGGCTGCACAGAAGGTACACGGGATCCAGAGCATTCCTGGACAAATGTCCTTCTGTGGGCATTCACCTGGCCAAGCACTCGCCCCAGCTGACTCCTGGGCTGAGCAAAAGATGCGCTTGCTGAGAGCCAAGCCACAGTACTGCCACCATCCTGTCTGCTGAGAGATGGCACGGTCATTGCATCCTGCTTCCCAGCACAGCCAAATACTTCCCTACATGTAGGAGAGATTTCTCATTGAAATAACTGAAATAACTGCATCCAACTTGCTTCCACCATCCTTGTTGGAAATAACACTCAAGCGAAGAAAAGGAAAAAAAAAAAAAAAAAAAGGGAGGGGGCAAAAAATGGTGCCTGTACATACATACATAAGGATGCGGAGACTCAGATTTTCAGCTGGCAGAAATCAGCATCACTGTGCTGAAGGAAATAGCACCATGCTGATTTTCACCGTTGTGGTGTAAGCCTATAAACAAATACACAACCCAGAAGCAGATACACATTTGCCTCCCTGATTTTCAGCGTAGGTACAGTTGCCATCTCACACTCACCAAGCATTCTTGGGGCCGCTCCAGAACATCAATCTCACATGCTTTCAAGCCTGCCCTTGGAGAGCTCAGCTGGCCAGACGACTTCCCAAAGGATTTATTTTCCACATCCTTTCAAAGTAAAGAAGCCAGAATAAGTCTCAGCTCAAAGACTTTTACAGGGTCTTTTATACTTATTGTAGTACTTAAGAAATAGGAAGGGTATCACAGCTCTAAGTGGTTCATAATATAGATGATCCACAAAATTACATTCAAAAAGCCTTTCATCCACAGAGTTATTCTCTTCTCTGTCCATTCATCCCAACAAAACCTCAAAGTAAGGACACTTCATAAAATTTTTTTAGTTCTTCATATCAGCATTTGCAGGAAAAGGTCTGCAAATTTGTAAGAACTGCTTTTTCCATCAACTTAGTTTATTTTTATTTTTGCTAATTAGGCTCATTTTTCTCTTGCAGCCAAAATAAAGTAAAAGATATTGTTCCTTTATAAACAATGAAAATGTCAAACTACCAAAGTTCAAAATAATTATTATTAGAATCCCTTTCAAGTGAAACATTTTTTCCAAAGATAATTATACATTTTAAACACTGTTCACGGAGCAATTTAAGCTCCTGAGTGAATAGCTGAATGAAGCAAAACCCAGAGCTCCCCCCTGAATAGAAAGCCCTGCTGAAGCGCATGCGGGACTAGAGCAGTTCAGGATAGGGTGCTGCTTGCCACATCCTCAGCTCTGATTGCCAGGAGCACAAAGCCAGGTTACACCAGCCAAGGATCAGCCCCAATATCTGCAGCTGAATTTTCAAACCACAGACAAAGCCTAATTCAACTCCCATTAAAGTCAACAAAAGCCTCCCATTGACTACAGTAGCAGTTGGATCAGGGCCATACTGATGTTTACTAGAAGCCAGATACAAGGTCTGATTACTTTTATACTGTTACACATCAGATCCTTATTCACTCCATTATTTACAGGCTTGCAAACAAGCAAGAAATTCTGATCACACAGTCATACAGACCTCCATTTGCATCCTTGATTGGCATGATGAGAGCTGCAGAGAAGGGTTTGAATATGTATTACGCAGAGCGGTAGCGCACAAAAACCTGCAGGATGCAGTAAAGCAATCAGGCAGCATAAAGAAATTGAAATGGAATTCCTTGGAGAAAGGGATCATTAAGTGCTTAACAAGCATCACTCCGTTATATCTGTTTTAGTGATGTTAGCATAATTTTAATTGTTACCATCCAATCTGTTGTGATAGCTCCAGAGTTATCAAGACACTAAATATTTTATGGTGACATTTGAACAATCAGAAAGATTAGCCGCAGCGCTCGCTACCCAGTAGCCCAATGCCTGTGAATAGACAAAAAGAGGGATCTATTTTCTGTGTGGAACAAAGACAAGACAGAAAGATCAACACAATTAAATATTAAACAGAAGCAATTACATAGGCAGCTAACTAATAACTCAAACACCCTGTATTTTATTATGCATTTCAAACCAGCCAATTAAATTATACAGTATTCT
>WHYT01014622.1:46904-58432 GCA_009806455.1 Tetrax tetrax
GCGGAGACTCAGATTTTCAGCTGGCAGAAATCAGCATCACTGTGCTGAAGGAAATAGCACCATGCTGATTTTCACCGTTGTGGTGTAAGCCTATAAACAAATACACAACCCAGAAGCAGATACACATTTGCCTCCCTGATTTTCAGCGTAGGTACAGTTGCCATCTCACACTCACCAAGCATTCTTGGGGCCGCTCCAGAACATCAATCTCACATGCTTTCAAGCCTGCCCTTGGAGAGCTCAGCTGGCCAGACGACTTCCCAAAGGATTTATTTTCCACATCCTTTCAAAGTAAAGAAGCCAGAATAAGTCTCAGCTCAAAGACTTTTACAGGGTCTTTTATACTTATTGTAGTACTTAAGAAATAGGAAGGGTATCACAGCTCTAAGTGGTTCATAATATAGATGATCCACAAAATTACATTCAAAAAGCCTTTCATCCACAGAGTTATTCTCTTCTCTGTCCATTCATCCCAACAAAACCTCAAAGTAAGGACACTTCATAAAATTTTTTTAGTTCTTCATATCAGCATTTGCAGGAAAAGGTCTGCAAATTTGTAAGAACTGCTTTTTCCATCAACTTAGTTTATTTTTATTTTTGCTAATTAGGCTCATTTTTCTCTTGCAGCCAAAATAAAGTAAAAGATATTGTTCCTTTATAAACAATGAAAATGTCAAACTACCAAAGTTCAAAATAATTATTATTAGAATCCCTTTCAAGTGAAACATTTTTTCCAAAGATAATTATACATTTTAAACACTGTTCACGGAGCAATTTAAGCTCCTGAGTGAATAGCTGAATGAAGCAAAACCCAGAGCTCCCCCCTGAATAGAAAGCCCTGCTGAAGCGCATGCGGGACTAGAGCAGTTCAGGATAGGGTGCTGCTTGCCACATCCTCAGCTCTGATTGCCAGGAGCACAAAGCCAGGTTACACCAGCCAAGGATCAGCCCCAATATCTGCAGCTGAATTTTCAAACCACAGACAAAGCCTAATTCAACTCCCATTAAAGTCAACAAAAGCCTCCCATTGACTACAGTAGCAGTTGGATCAGGGCCATACTGATGTTTACTAGAAGCCAGATACAAGGTCTGATTACTTTTATACTGTTACACATCAGATCCTTATTCACTCCATTATTTACAGGCTTGCAAACAAGCAAGAAATTCTGATCACACAGTCATACAGACCTCCATTTGCATCCTTGATTGGCATGATGAGAGCTGCAGAGAAGGGTTTGAATATGTATTACGCAGAGCGGTAGCGCACAAAAACCTGCAGGATGCAGTAAAGCAATCAGGCAGCATAAAGAAATTGAAATGGAATTCCTTGGAGAAAGGGATCATTAAGTGCTTAACAAGCATCACTCCGTTATATCTGTTTTAGTGATGTTAGCATAATTTTAATTGTTACCATCCAATCTGTTGTGATAGCTCCAGAGTTATCAAGACACTAAATATTTTATGGTGACATTTGAACAATCAGAAAGATTAGCCGCAGCGCTCGCTACCCAGTAGCCCAATGCCTGTGAATAGACAAAAAGAGGGATCTATTTTCTGTGTGGAACAAAGACAAGACAGAAAGATCAACACAATTAAATATTAAACAGAAGCAATTACATAGGCAGCTAACTAATAACTCAAACACCCTGTATTTTATTATGCATTTCAAACCAGCCAATTAAATTATACAGTATTCTGACTGCGCCTGCAATATCCTGCTCCATGGTTTGTAATTTAGCCAAGTTTTACTTCTGGTATAGATGCTTCTTACTAAAGTTTGTACTGAGCCAAGGAACGCATGCAAGATAGGGGATCTTACTTTGTGCTAAGCTGACCAAAAGCATAGTTGTTCCTTCTAAGAAGTCTCAAAGTCCTAGAGTCCTATATAACTAACGGATTGCCAGCTTCAGTCTCATTTAAGGTGTTGACGACATGCCTGGCAATTTTTGGCCTCAGTGTCACACCTAAGTAGGTCCCGGAGCCAGAACAATATGCACAGTTCCAACCCACATGCAGGCATTTTTTAGATCTAGGGTTCATGAAATCAGTGGATGCTAGGCACAAAATATAACTGAGGATCTGAGCTACACAGACTTAAATGGGCTCATTCACTTGCTTTAAAATTACACACCTGCTAGAAATGTTTGCTGAATCAGGGCCATAAAGGTTATTTGCAAGTGATCCATAATTAAATGCAAACTAGTGCTCCCACTGGAACAGTAGCAAGTAATAGTAATGATAATAAAGCTAAACGTTATCCAGAATGAAGGCAAAGGACATAATTATTGCCATATGAAATATGGCAACACTAAGGTTTCACATGCTTCCAAGAAAAGCTTACAAAGCTTTGGTAACATAGGGCTGAGACTTCCATCTGGACAAGTAAGGATCCAGGCTGAGATCTGACACGTTTTCAACTTCTTTGGAAAAACTCAGAACCTATCAGCATATACTGCCCTTCAATCAAATGATACTACTATCTAACAATTTTCATCTTAATAGCTCATCTCTCTGTCTGATGAGAATACAAATGAACTCATGCTCATAAATGGGTATTCGGAAATATTATATCTCAGGAAAACGGTATTCTTTACCCAGGAGGAGAAGGAACAAGCTTCAGGTTTTCAGATTAATCTGATTAGTTAGGACACTGCAAGGTTCAGGCTGGCAGGATTTAGAAGGGCCCTGCTAACCCAGGGTCAAGCTAAGATACCAGAGGATCTGAGTACATTAAGCTCATCAAGGTCAAGCATTGGCCCTTGTAGCCAGTGTCACCTGAAGACCTACAGACCCTTCTATGTGGGCTTTCAAAGGCAGTGGCAATGCACAGCTAAAGAGGACAGACTCCAAGTTTCATCATGCAGCATCAACTTTGCTTCTGACACTGGAAGCTCAGAAGCTGCCAACTCAGTACTCATCAGGGAAGAGGCTTTCCAGCTGACGTGCAGTGTTTCCAGCGCATGTTTCCTGCTAACTTGAGAACTGGAATCACAAAAGGTCCTGTTGAACTATGAATGAGACAAGGGCAAAGGTTCAGGGATAGCTTCTGGTCCACATGCTCCCCGTGATTCTTAAATGGGAAATCTCTTCTATTTAGCAATTGTAGCAGCTACTGTCCTTCCTTCAGGTGGAGTCCCCAGAATGGCATCAAAGTGCCCTACTGTGGTAATAGTGCTCCATAGATGTTACTGCACCGCTCTACCAGTGACGGTGCCTCTGAGAAAAGAAACTATCTAATGCTATGAAGGTTGTTGCTAAGATTTTTCCTTTTTTCAAGCTCAGGCATTGATGTTTCTCTCTTTTACAGTCAAAGGTCAAAGTTCTGATTCCTGCTGCCAAAGGGAACAGGGCAATATGCTGAGTTAGTCCATGGCAAATCCATCTGTGAGACAACTTTTTTTTCCAGCTCACTGTAGATGTAGTCAGAAAAATTCTGGTAAGTTTTCAGACAGTTTCACATTCGTTGACGCTGGACACCAGACCAATGCCAAAATATCGGTCAGGGCCTGGTGACAAGAGTGACTGCTAGCTACTTCCTTTGCTATTTTGAAAACAACGGCACCAGTTTCCCTCCAGAACACGTGCTAAACAAGTCGCTCTGAATAATTTGATTCAAAAGGGTAGCAACAACTTCATAAGCAAATAAAGCTTTAAAATAATTAATAATTGAGAACAATATTTTTTAAATTATGCTGAGAGAATACAAAAGGACTTCACTCTGACCATCAGGTAAGGGGGCTAAAGACGGAGGATTTGGGAGGCCACACCTAAAAGGAAAGCCCAGAGTTCTGAGAGAAGAGGTGTTTACGCTCAGCTCCCGCAAATCACATCCAAAGAGCCTACAGACAGTGCAGCCCAGGAAGAAGAAAAGAAGTGTAGGGGGAGACCGTAACACTAGCATTATCTCAGTGACTCTCACAGCAAGCTCTGACTGCGCTGAACACTCGTGTGGCGTCTGCCTGACCTTTTTCCTGACATATCACTGGAGATGGCAAAGACAACCCACAGGCCACGCAGAAGACCATGCTGCCGCTCCAGGACAAGGGGTGCAATATTTGCTGTCTGCATCAGCAGGAGCAACTCAGGACCCAAAGCTGCTTTCTGGATGTCTGGGTAATTTAGAAGCTTTTTCTTGAGTCACATTTCTTATAACAGCTTTGCAGCTACTCCATATCACAAACACTTCAGCCAAGTCTCAAGAGTGCCATTCAGAAATGAAACCTCTTTAATCTTTTCAGTAGGAAAATCAACTTAAGTGGATAACTGTTCTTTGTCATTTGAGCTGAAACCCGTAAATACTTGTATCATAAGAAAGCCTCAGAGCAAAGATATTAGCTCGAAAGAATAAAACCAAAAGAATTAAATTCTCCAGTCTTTATGTTAAAAGTCTGCATCACTTAAAAGATTAAATAAGAACTTGATATGTTATTTTTAGCTAAAGGAAAACAGCATTGTCCCTATTAGACATTTCAATTTACTTAAAATAATTGTGCCTCAGTAGTTTACAAAGGAGTGATTACATACAATGTGACAATTGTATTACTTATTACCCTTGACATCACTTGAGTGAGGGTCACTCTAGTTAAATATTTCATTTGTTATAATGTCCATCTTCATCAAGCTATTTTTGAAGCAATCTGAAAATCTTAAAACATTTGTTTCTTTGTCTTGCAAAAACGAGGGCTCTGTTCATTTGTTCCCTTTAATACCTAGCAAATTGCTGTAGCAATTCACAAAACCCTTAAAAGAAAAGGGCATGGAAGAGAAATTCAAAGTAATTCATTGAAAACATCCTTTTCTCACTTTTTTAGTCCTTTCTGCTGTTAAACACACTGCCTAAGTCCACTCTCTGTCAGTGAGGCAAAGATGCTTAATAACAGTATCCTCATAAATATTCTGTGTTTGAATGAACAAGACGAAGGATACTTGACATTTAAATGCTTCTTACAATTTCATTTCTAAAGCAATTCTCTGATATCAAAGTATGCCTCCATAGTTACACACAAGAAAAATTACAGCTTTCTTATATTCCTCCATGTCTTACATATCAGAGATACATCATCATTTTCTTAAATCCATAATGAACCACATTCTGTTTGTTGAATCGTAACCACCTGTGTAACATCATTGAAAAGTACACAGCACTAAGCTTTGGTATCTACAACTTACCTATAAATCTTCACCACAGAAGTAGGTTTATGTCCTCTTCAGGCTATGGAGAGCTGTAAATTATGATGTATTGTATGGAGCACTGGGGAGCAGAGGAAATACTACAACAGTGTAACCAATATCAACAATAGTAATACCTCTTTCTCAGCTGGACTATTATGCATCAGATTATTTAGGGACTTAACGGTATTGGGATTAAGTGTATTTGCTCTTGTTGTGGTCCTGACTAATTTCTAGTTTGTCTGCCATGGAGGAGAGACTCTGGCTTCCCAAGAAGAATTCTCTCTCCGAACGTGAAATGGATAAAGTCACATTTTCTGCCTCCTGATGTTTCTTCATGATAAAATATACGGGTTATGATATATTTGTTTAAAGCCTAACAGCAAGCAAAGAAGACATTTTCCTATGCCTGGAACCTATCATCACCTTCAACTCTTCTGAATATTTCTAGCTCCTGCTTTTTTATGATGAGATCTTAGATAGGAAGTATATAAAATGCCTGGTAAATTCAAGAGAGTGTGAGTTAGGAATAGGAAGAGTTTTCCTCATTGGGTTGACAAAGGCAAGGCACTTGAGTTAAAGCAGCGTCAAGATTACTTTTTGAATTCTGTTGATGATTTCAGCTTGCACTGAAAGCCCAGTCCAGGCTGAGGCTTTCTCTAAACCAGTATCATTTGCTAACTGGAGTCAAAAGCAGGCTACCTTCTCTTCATTCTCATTTTGACTTGAATTACTACTGGTTCATCACCCTGCAGAGATGGTGTTTCCAGACCAGGAGAGCAAGTACATTTCCAGCTCAAAAGCAAGAACTCCAAAGCAATTATATTAGCTTTCTACCAAGTTGCAACCAAGGGTTTGCATCTGTACCAGTGTCTGATACAGATTCCTACAAAACCTGAATTCTCATTAGCATTCCCATTACTTTTTCTGTAAATTGGGGAATATCCTGAGACTTAAGGATACAAAGAATTTTTTTTTTTCAAAATGCACTGCATTAGTATTTATTAGTTACTATTAATAACAGCACTATATATCTTCATATGGTAAATATTACTTCCTGCTTCTCACATCAGCATGAAATGAACCACAGCATGGAAATGTCATTGTGCAGATCTCAGCACAGGCAGGCTGACCTCAGCTCTCAAGAATTAATGCACAGCTTTAAAGCAAGTCACACCAGAAGCATATATTACTTTCTGAGTTTCTCTGTAAAATAACCTGCCCCTCTTTGAGGCATGGTTTAAAGACAGAGCCCACGGGACATAAATCACAGCTGCTAAAAATACAAACCCCTTTAGGACATCACTCCTTAAGAGCAGCAGAAATCTTCACAGGAAAAGACACCTGCCCCAGTGACAGAGAATAATCACCTTCTCCAAAGCACGTGTTGGATGCCTGCTGGAGTTAGCAAGTTCAGAGTGCCAAGTTTTCCTTTGGAAGAGAAGACAAGCTACAAAATGCAAACCAAAGATCTGTACTTCCTCTCAAAAAATGTAACTACTTTTCAAAAGGGTGAAGTGCGCTATAAAAAAGGTGTAATGGTGCATGAAGGTCTCACATACAAGTCCCTGGGAAGGGCCTCCCCATTCTCGCACCCCAATTACCAACGCAATCAAACCAGTGCCATTAGAATCAACTGCCTACCAGCCATCCTCACTTACTCATTTTGCTTCCCTAAGCTACTGATAATAGACGGATTCAGAAGTTAATTGTAAGTAACTTTCTCCAAGTTTCTATAGATGATGCACTGGCTCATCAGGTTTTTGCAGCAATATTGACTGCAGTACCAATGATTTTGCTCTAACGCTGATTTTCTTTCCCTTTCTACCAAAATATCAATGACATTATCTAGGCCATTTTCTTTGGTCAACAAAATTTCCCAGCTGCCATGGGAAATGTTAAAACGTGGATACACAGTTTCATCCCAACTTTGATTAAAATGTCTAGTATTTATCCTATTTTTAAAAACTGATAATTTTATCAGGCTTCAAGCTTTCAGTGAGCTTAAAACACATTGCTTCAAAGTCTTCCTTTCCACATCCCATTCACTGAACACTAGAACAATTTTACAGAGCATAATCTACGTGCATCCATTGGATACAGAAACATTCAGCAGAGAGCACAGTTTGAAAAAAATCCCCACAGATTTTGTCAAACCAACATTATCTTAGCACAAAGTTATTTTAGCACAAAACACCTAACACATTTTGCTGATAATACTAAAACCAAGAAAAATAGTGTTATCAGATATTACTATAAGAACAGGACAACACACAACTCAAACCAGACAGCAGATTTGGCACCAGCTTTCTCCTCGCCTCCAGAATGACTTGTGTTACACAGGGCTCAGCTCTGTATAGGCTACAGCATATATTCACCTTTGGGTCACAGCACAACCACCCTCCAGCAGAAAGCTGCTGTTGAAGTTTTCTAAATAGCTGAGCAAAATGCATTTTGAGCTAAAAGCAGAGTGTGTTTTCTCTGATCTGAATGGACTGATGTGCAGCCTGCCTTTCTGCTGTCTACTGACCTTGTCTTCATCACCCTCCTAGAACAAGCGCTCCATGTGCCAGACTCTCAGCTGGTGGGTGCCAGCAGAACTCCACTAACTTCTCAGGGATGCAGCTGGCTTCAGGGATTTGGTCCATGATGCAGAGTACTGCCAGTTCACAACGAAACCTCCTCTCAGGCTCCAGCAGAGGGTACTGATACTTTATGCCCATGTGCCACGGTTGATTTGTTTAAGTTTATGAAGCATTTCATGGCTCTTAAGATTTCCTTCCCCCTCACTTTATTGGAAAGGCCTTAAAATCCAAAACAGTGATGCAATTCATTAATTAAAAAAAAAAAATAATAAAATAAAAAGCATTATTAGAAAAAAAAAAAAAAGAAGAAAGAAGAGAATCTCTGTTCAATATGAAGACAGTTTATCCACGACTAAGGCTGGTCCACTGCAGAAGCTCACAGAAAGTGAAGCTTAACAGCTCTGATGATGAAAGGCATAAAGCTGAAAGGGAAGCTATTTGTAACATCTAGCTTGGACCATGAAATGATATTTATTTCCCTACCAATTTTCCCATCCATCTGGCAAATGCTGTCCTTACTGCATTATCACATATTCCTAGGCACAGCAAGATTGGGTTTTTCTGGTGTTTTTCCTTTTCTGCATTGTTGCAATTAAACTGCTTAATATCAAAAGTCATTGCCACAGAAAAGGTAGCAGAGAACATAACACATAACACAAAATTGAAAAAAAACAAGAACAAAAACAAAAAAAACCCAACAACATTGTATTTTGATTTCACAGCTGGTAGTGAAAAAGATACTGAGAAAACTTAGGAAAACATAAATAAAGATAAGAACAGTCATCCAAAAATCTGTCTCAGAGAACATACCCTGAAGACATTATTAATATATTCTGGATAATAGGAAACCATCAGGTTTTACCCAAGAGCAGCACTAATTCTGGCACGTTTCCTACCTTCAGCCATCTGAGAGGATGTTCCTCCTGCGCACAGGACTGGTACGTACACAAAACTTCCTTTGGAAATGCTAGCCAGGTCCCAGAAGCAGTGAAATTATCTTGTCAGCACGGCTCCCCCACTTGGGTGCAATATCACACTGACAAAGCATTTGTGCTCCAGAATCTCACTCTTGTCTGATTGCCATCATTTCAGAAATCTCCTCAATATGCTCCTGGAACGGGCTAGACATAAAGCAAATGGAACTGAGCCTTGGATAGGGAATTGCCCCAGAAAGCATCCATGCTAGACATCGTGCAATCCTGAACCAGATGCTTCTCAAAAACGTTATCCTACTGACACAATCCACCTAATTTCCATGTCTCATTTAAGATCCTGCGCTTCTTACATAGTCTATAGAACAAGGCAGATGCCTTCCCAATTTGTCAGGGACTTTATGCGCCTTGTGGAAGCTTCCCTGCTGACTGCTGAATACTCATATGTATCCAAAAGTAGACCTTGTCCCCATTTATACTGACTAAGGAGGGAATGAAGGCCTCACACGAGAAATTATTTCTTATGTATGTCTTCCTTTCTTGCCAAAACCCCAACTAAACTAGCCTCATTTTCCTTTGGGCTAGGCAATAAAGACAGTTGCAGCTTTCAGCCTAACCTTGATCTCTCCCTCTCAAAATGACTAACATTGAAGCTGGCCACAAACTATCTCCCACCATATCTTTTCCACTCTTTCCAAGTAGGTCTTAATTTCTCCCCTCCTCCTCATAAAAACTCCATCAGTATTTTTAGCAACTTCCCTCTGTGACTTCAGGACTAGTTTAAAGGCCTCCTTCATTTTTGTTTTTGTTTCCCATGTCTTGAGGAAAGAGTCCTCAAACATTCACATTCCCAGAAGACTTCTGTGCTGCATTTATTCACTTACAATGTTTTGAACATGCAAGGAGGAAATAAAAGGAGAAAAGATGGGAGGCAGCTGTGGGAACAAGTGAACCTGCTACATCTAAGAACAGAGAGCAAGTGTACCAAAGACTAGCAAGTCCCTTGGGCTGGCTCTCTTCTCAGATACACACAGTCAACAACCAGTTAAATTGGTAAGCATGGAAAAATCATCAGGAATTCACAAGCCAGGGTTCTCCTGCTGCACTTCCGCACCTTATTATCATTACTTGACTAGATGGGCTTTCTCCAAGGAACAGGCTCCAAACGTTCTCCAAACTGAGATTAAAGACAAAAGCCCACTTTGATTGCAGCAGTCCTCTACCTGGCAGTAACGCAAGCACAAACCACACACACAAAAAAAAGGTACAAGCATACAAGCACCCCACATATGCTAAGGGCTGAAGACAGCCTGCCTGATCTTTCTACAGCAGTTCCCTTACAACATAAAACGCGACAACATCCTCATTGGAAATTACAGTGCCCAGTACCTCTACTGCAGATAACAGAGCAGAGATAGCGGCTTATCTTCTACGTCCTTCACCATTCACTGACATAGATACAGCATTTTATAGCACTTAAGACTGCCCCTTGAGACACAACTGCCACTCTAAAGCCCAAAGCTTCAGCTGAAGTTCACATCATTCCCTAAGAGCTGTATGTGGCCTATGGTACAGAGGTACCAAAGAGAAGTGTTTTTAGTCATTCCCTGCTCCCACGCTCCCTCCTCAAATTAAAAGGCTGTAGCAGACACAGAATACAAACAAATTCCCCATGTTCAGTGGCACACACCACATTTCTGCCCATTATTAGATGTGACAAACACGAGAGGGGGCAGAGCAAAGGGCAGGACACTTAGCGATCTTGTCATACAAAACTTCTCAAACACGCTCAGTGCAGTGTGGGATTACTCAAGGCTTCCCATGTGGTGGGTCAGCAACACCAGACGTGCAATAAAATGGCTTCTCAGGAAACCTAGACAGAGAAAGAGGAAAAAACAACCCCGTGCACATCCTTACAGGCACCCGACATCAGTGTGTCTTTAAGGAACAGTTCACCACTTTGATTGTCTCCTTAACTACTATCACCTTGTTACATTAAAACTGAGACAGATTTTGTCAGGTGCCGCAAGAGAATGCCAAGAATTTTGGGACAGAAAAACCTCAAGTTCTCCCAGTCTTTTCCATCATTTGTTCAAGAAGAGGAAACACTGCTGGCACATCCCATTAACATCCTGCTCCCTAGTGCAAACTGCAAGATGGTTTGTGCTAGGGTGTTTTAGCCTTCGATAAGCAGAAAGCACAATCTGACAAAATGTATTCCCCTAAGCGCTATATCGCCTGCAGCCTCTACCTCTACCAAACTGCCTTCCCTGTAAACACTACTCCGGGTCTGAGAACTACATGGAAATGAAGGCTGTGCCATTCAAAACAGAGGGGAAGTCAGGCTCTTGCCTGTCCCAAGCACAAATGGTTTCTCCTTTCCTCCTTCTCTGGGAGTGCCAGGTAGCCTCCTCACACTGTGCTGATGTTTCATTGTTTATTTTTCAAGCCATCTTCACAGCGGAGCTTTCCCATGCGGCAGCTCCCTTCCACAGGCTCTGTTCTCACGCAGACAGAAGGCTGCACTGCTGCTGCCTTTTTGATCTTGAGACAGAGGTGAGGGGGCCAGAGGAGGAGGATGCAGTGGGAATTCCCACCCTAATGTTATTGGTTTGCTTTTCAAGATGCTCAGCAGCACTGCACATGGCAATCCTGTGCAGCAGAGGCTTTCTTTAAGATGATATCCTCACTTTCCTCTGTGACTTTTATTCCCACTGTTTGCTTTCCTCAGAGGTTGACTCCAGCCGTAACAGATACCAGAGCATCCCTGCCCCCATGGCTCCTTTGTACTGGCTCACAGATCAGGATCTCCATCTTCTCAACTGTTTCTCCTGCTAGCAGA
>WHYT01014623.1:0-13555 GCA_009806455.1 Tetrax tetrax
CACAACCCTTGGCCGTTTAGAAACACGCTGTGCACAGAGCTGGAATTGTCCTGCCAGGGTGCTCCTCAATCAGTGACTTACAACAGTCCCCGTTGCGTCTGAGTAACGTTACAACACGGTATAACCTCAGCTGATTTCATACCCGGCTGCTCGTTCAGTTCCTTCTCCTTGGATTTCCTTAAAACTGTAGCCAGATGTTTGTAGCCAGATGTCATCTGCTGCAGAAGGGGAGTTTACTGAAGTGGTGTCATGAATCAACTGAAGCTAAACCAAAATGTCCTCGGAGCTTCTTCAGACTCTGGGCACAGAATTGCTTTCTAAACTTCAGTTTCTGTTCAAGTTACATTAAGCCATGCGGCTTTGAAAATCAGTGCTTCTCTCCACTGCTGCAAATAGCTACCATTACTCTGCCTTGCCCCGTCCTCTTTGACCTTGGTCCCTTCTGAATCCCTGGAGACATCCTTCTCCTAGCTCCTCCTACCCATGTTCATGTGAAGGCTTCAGGTTCACAAATCCTTCATGGCAGGGAAGGTCTGACAGGCCCTGCCTGCTTCCAGATTTGGGGATTTCCTAGAGGGGCTTTGCCTTTAGGATCCTTCAAAGGATCCAGGCTTCCATCGAGCTGACTTCAATCGCTATTCCAGTGCCAGCTCTGTTACCTGGGACCCAAGGACAACGCGCAGGAAGTGCCTAGGTCTGAGACCTATGAGTGGCCTGTATTTCAACCAGCAGTGGGCAAATTCAATGTCTTCTTGCAGATCATTTTTGCTGGCTTGAGATATGCATACTTGTCCCACAGCCTTTTTCCCTTTGGGAGAAGTTACCAGACTAGTTTTCACAGAGTGGTTTCTCTAACTTTTTTCCTTTTTTCATCATACTCTCTCGTTTTGCAGAGCATGAGTGTAAATCATGAAGAAAGTGAGATGAGAGAAGGAAGAAGTGAGGAGGGAATGTCCCTTCATGTTGCACCGAAGGGTTTAATGTAGACCTCTGACTGTCAATAGCAGAAACGCAGATGGTCACATAAACAGCCCAGTAATTCCAGGAGCATCAGTCATACTACTCTATTCCTAAACGTGGTGCTTCTTCTATGAGGACAATCTTCCACGAGGTGATGGGCTGGGTGCTCAAGAAGATGGCAGAGCAGAGACTGGAGCTTGGCTCATGTGTAAGGGAATCTTCCAAATCTAGTTACTTTCTATTCTGGCTAGTGGCAAGAATGGTACTGGTTTTAAAGGATGCCTGAATGGTGAAACACACCTCCTGGGAGATGCCACTACCCAGGAAAAGCAATGGTGGTATTTCAGTAGTTTTCTAGACAACCAGACTTCATTCAAATAAACAAGTTTCCAATTGTCAAGGGCAAGATGTTTTCAACGTGAAGGAAACTGAAGTGTGGACGTCTGCCTGAGTTTGCAAAGGGTCTGAAACAATAATTCAGAGTTGGTGGAGACAAGTTAAATGGAACACTTGACAGTTCATGGAAAGAGTTGAGAAAGGAGAAATATAGAATGTTCCGCCTGCACCTCAGAAAATATGTAGTATGAACCACTAACCGTGTGAGAGGTGTGAAGGATTAGCAAATTAGGAAAATCTCATTTTCCTGGACATGAATTCATGCTTGCGAAAGTTTTGGAAAATATGGGTCAGTCTTGAGGATTTCCCCATACGTGTGGAATGTCCTAAAGCTGATCTGCCTTTATGGGACATATATTTAACATTACATCTTTGCTTCTTGACCAGACGGGTGTAACGCTTGTGTAAATTAGCACACATCTTAGCTTATAGTTGTGCGAGGCACTGAGATGTGTGGGCAGGCCATGTCCCTCAGCAGAGGCTCACGTTATATGTAGCTCTGTATGAGCACAGGCTCTCACTAATTTGGTTCACATTGCAAAAGAAGTCCTCCAGACAAATTGTTTGTTTTGATTTGTTGGGTTTTTTTTTGTTTGTTTGTTTTTTTTAATTTTTTTTTTTTTTTTTTTTTTTATTGTAAGGCTTGAGTAATGTGGAGAAGTGCATACGAATTAAGTGCAGTAGTATTATGAAAGATATTGCTTATATCCTCTCAGCAGCGATCCAACTCAATATTTCATATTTAGGCCCAGGCTAGCGCTGGGAGCACACAGTGCTATCTCTTTTCAGATAGTTATCTGTGGCCACTTCAAAATTATTGGGTTTGATTATTTATATATAGACTTAAAACTCGTCTGTTTAAAAGATAGCCTGTGCTCATGGTAAAGGGTCCTCTGGCTTTCTCTGCTCCCTCTAGGAAGGTGACTCAGCCTGATTATGGGTAAAAAAAGTAATGATGTTTTTTGTAGGCCCAGAGGGTTGAAGCAGTAGCCTGGAAATGCATTGAGGTCACCATGCACGCAGGAGAGACCTTTAACAATTACATTTAATTTGGCTTGCAATCAAACAGAAGTAGATGGCAAGGCAGGAAATGGTATCTTTAGGCATGATATGAAATAGTGTGGCTGTCAGCTTGAATAAAAAAAATCTGACTTTTTAAAGTGACTACATGTTTAAGTAGCCTGTGGGGTCAAACAGCCTTTCCTACAGCCCGTTGATAGCTGGCCTGATAACGGCGTATACACTATAAATATCCTAAATCAATATAACCCTGTATGGCTGCTGAAAGCAGACGTGTTCGCGTATCACAGCAGATGGGAAGAAAGCAAATAATATTTGTCTTGCCTTTCAAATTGATTTCCTGTTTTTGGTAAGCCAGAGTGTGTCCATATGTTAATCAGATTGCTGGGAAAGATAGCTCAGGGCAGCAGACTTTTATTTGACCTGCTCGGAGAAGCAGGGCAAGGAAGGGAGGAGGAAGTCCTCCATGGCCCTAAAATATCTGTGTCAGAAGAAGTAAAATAAGTGTTATGCAAATGTCTGTGCTTCCCTGACTTTCTCTGGGAAGTGCTGAGTCCTTTCTTTTCCTTCCTAGGCAGAAGATCTTCACAGGGCTGCAGGATAGGACCTATTCACTGAGGGTTTCTTAATCCATCTTTTCTTTCCTCTTGGAGAGTATTTGCCATGGTGAAACATTCTAGCGTCCTGATGTTGGGTAGAGAGACCCAAGGTCCTTGATAAGTGCAATGGCTGTGGCCCTTCTCCTCTGCCTTCCCTTACCCTTCTTTGGCGTTGTATGTTTCTCTGCCCCTCTGCACTTGCAATAATAGATGACTGTGTCAGCTGCAATGTGTCCTACCACAGAGCACAAGGACTGTCCATAATGGCTTCAAAGTGCACTCCCAGGTCGTATTGTTTTTCTCTTCAGACAGGAGATTTTAATTAACTTTAATGCCAAATAGTTCAGAGATCATTTGTGTGCACGTAAACTGGAATGATGTTTATAGGCAATATACAATTGCCCAGGAGGAGACTGAGGGTATACTTGAGGTTCTGAGTGTATTTTCTGTGGAAGGCCTTTATGTACATTCTACAAGCTCTACAAGTTTTATTCTGTTTTTAAAATCCCAGATTTATAAAATGTTTGGTATGACAGTGTGAAGAAAATAATTTCAGTGGGCATTTAGTCAATACCCATGATCTGCAATCCTGCACAAGTTGTGTGTTCATGCCATTGTGGCACACTTAGGTTATCATAAATATGAAAATCAACCAAACATACATAATGTATTATATAATGAATATACAATAAATACAAAAATTAGTTGATAATGCCCCAAATTTGTATACATTTTATGTTCTCCACTTGGCTAATAAGAGTTAATACAAGATGATCCTGGTGTTCATATCGAGTCCTAGTTACTTCCTTTAGTCTTTTGAGATGAAGGTGGATCCAACAGTAGTTTCCAGTGAGAAAACTACTTTCGAAAAGCTACCTTCATGTTTGATTTGTAGAGAGTTACTAGTCTATACCTTTGTTCCCTATCTCTTGATGGAGAGCAGTACTTCTTGCCTTGGAGATTTGAAAAACAGACCAAAGACTGGGATGTGGTTGGATTCCACAAAGACGCCTAAAAGAGAACTGGATGTGCCAAGGATTAGTTTGATTCAAATCCTAATTTATGTTGTCTGTTGTTTGGGAGTTTCAAGGAGAAGGACTGAGATGAGAATGAAGCTGTTGGTTTTTTCCCTGTGTTCAGTGTACATTGGCTGTGGTCAGGAAGCATCTAGGAAGTCCAAATGCAGGGAGGACCAGAGCTGGTCATTCCTTATATTTCTGAAGTTAAAAGACAAAAATAGATGACCACCCCTTCCTGTAGTGGCTTTTATTATTAGAAAAGTAATTTTTTTTTTTTGAGAGGAAGGATGATTTTATGGAGCTGGAAGCCAGATGATCTCACTTCTAATCCCGGTGTTGACACAGATTTTCCTGTGTGACCTTGGAAAAATCTCTTGCTGCATTCCAGTTTCCGGTTAGTAAAATGCAACAATAATTCTTTGTTATCTCTGAGGAACACTCTGCAGTTAATAATGCATGGTTGCTAGACAGATTTTGCTTGAAGACGGAATTTTGGTACCCAGAGATTTTTGGTTTTGTTCTTTTAAAAGCATTTAAACAAGTAAGGTCTTAATTCCTGTGGCAGTTTAGGAGCTCTATTTCTGTCTCCATCAGTATGTACCTCAGTTCATTTCAAAGTTCTACCTTAGACTTATGTTCTGGCATAATAGAAAAGCTCTAGAAATAGAGTTCTTAATGAGTATTTTAGCAATTAAGAGAAATAAGCAGAAGTAATCAAGTGAAACGTTAAAATATTTTAAAGTCACTTTTCTAAAACATGTAATCAACTGACTTCTTGGTCAAGAGCCAAATTGCATCATAGAATCATAGAATCACAGAATGGTTTGGGTTGGAAGGGACTTTTAAAGGCCATCCAGTCCAACCCCTCTGCAAGAAGCAGGGACATCTCCAACCAGATCAGGTTGCTCAGAGCCCCGTCCATCCTGGCCTTGAATGTTTTCAGGGATGGGGCATTCCAATGTTCCACCACCCTCATTGTAAAAAATTTTTCCTAATGTCTAATCTGAACCTACCTCCCTCTATTTTAAAACCGTTACCCCTCGCCTTATTGCAACAGGCCCTACATCTCCAGCCTTGCACTGCCTGCTTCCATGCTGCTACTGCTACTCAGAAAAGGGACATGTGGTTTCTTTTCGCATAATTTCAGTCTTTCTCCTTTTTTATATGCCATCTTGTCATCACCATTGTGCTTTGTAACACCTCCCCTCCATTACCTGCCACTTCTTTGCACCTGAAAACCAGTTCCTGGTACTCCTTCTGGGTATTGCTCTGCCTTCTGAGACCAGTTTGCAGGAACCAGTTGATCTGTGCTACTGTCAGTATTTGTGCTCCCTACATCCTGCAGTTTGTGCCAGTTCAGCCGATCCATCATCATCGGGGGAAATCCTGCAGATACTTGGGCTCACTGCTACTCCAGTTTGGCCATGGCATTCTCTGGAGCACAACGTTCTCCAAAAGACAAATTTTTAACTTTTTAACACCTGCTGTTTGACTTTGTCATGTAAGGGAAATGTTCATAGTGGGATTGAAGAGCAGTGAAACTCTCAGCTCTGAACCCTCTTTTTGGTAACTCTTTTGTGTTGATTTAATAGGTAGAGCATTGGCAGAGATCAGAACATTTTGCAGCAACCACTGCAAAAAGAGTGGAAGAGAATCCAGAGAGGTGACATGGCTAAGGCTATGGAGCAGCTCAGCGCCTGCGTCGGGAGCAGATTACAGACCTCCTGATATCAGCTTAGTGCTTTAGCCACCAATTTATGTCAGTTGTCAAATATCTAGATCCTTACTGTGTGTATAGCTGGGCTCTAGGGGCCATTCCCCTTTTCCCCTTCCAAATTTCCAAATTTAAAAATCGGCACCAGCATTTTTTTGTTCCTTTCGTTTGTTCGGAATCTTCTTAGCTGCACATCTGATTCTTGGTTTAGACAGATACTGTAATTTTTACGCTGTTATCTGATCTGTTTTCTAGTGTGTGTAGCTGGTTTTGAGAGCAAATAAAAAGTAATTCAGTTAGACTTTATTTAAATCCATTCAGTAGGAACAATTACCTCAAGTGCTCCAGCTTCTGACATTCATCATGCTAGAAAAGGACACAAAGAGATGTATAAAAATATGAGCGTTAACTCAAGTGGTGCTCTGAGGACATAAGAATAGAATAATTCTGTTGCATTAAATAATATTATGTGGTTAAAATGATACTACCAGGCCTAGATTACGGTCATTAATATTTCTGTTTAATAAAGAGGGTCTACTACAGGCACTCTAAAAAAGTTACCAAATATTACAAAGAGTTGCTTTCCTGTTTACATCAGCAAATATTTTAGGTAGAGGGAGAAAATCGTTAAGTGTTGGCTGTTAATCTTGGGTGAATGTAATAGATTCAATTATGTAACGTGACAATGAATTTGCTCTGCTTTGCCTTGGGTTAGAATTTAAGCTTTTCCCCTTCAGATTTATTCAGGTTGTTAAGTGGCTGCTGAGAAGCTGGAAGCTTGTCAAACAAACTTGGCTTTAAATTTTAAATTATTTTTAATCAATATGTGAAGAGGCCAAGCTCTGCCATATGTTCCTCACCATCCATTAGTTGGTAGCTGGTCATTAAACTCTCACTAAGGTTTCCTAACTGTGACTATTGTGGTGATTTTTTTTTTTTCTTTCTCTCTTTGTAGAATATGGGCAAAGGGGAGCATTCGTGGCAGATTGCCTTGAGGACAATAAAAACTCTCATGTAGTATGGTTGTTTGTTCAGACACAAACAATAGAGACATTTTGCCATTACCATTTGCCAGCTATCAAGGGGTTTTGAGCCCCCTCCCCCTTGGTGCCTACAACTCAAAACAGATGCAAAATCTTTCTTTTCAGTCCCCTTGAAATGACCTGTGGTGGTGCAGTGTCATTTAGAGGAGAAATTATTGGAGTGAGAGTGGCTGGTAACAATAGGGGCCTTGTGCCAGGCACATGACGGAACAGTGAGGGGGCTGTTGGTGACTTTATTGGGGAGGAGAACGGCGATCTGGCAGGTGCTGCCATTGTTAAAGGTCTCTGCTCCTAGACAGTGGTCGCAGATGAGTTCATGTCATTTTGCTCGAGCTCTTTACGCCGGGTTCAGTGATGTGACACTGGTCAAGTAGCCGATCCAGCTTTTCTGATCTCCTTGACATGGTCCCTTCTGTAACATAACCCTTTATTGCTGAGATATGTCAACATGCGTCTAGGCCATATGGCTTCAAGCTAGAGTAACTTTTGTGCTCCCTGAAAGGGACATAATAACTTAATGTTTACTCTGCTAATACAGCCCCGGTACTCACTACTGATCCCGACATTATTCTGTGGAGATGTCATCCAGAAAACCAATTAAAAGTGTATTGATACAAAATAGATCCATTGGTTTAATGCTGAATCCAACAACAGTGATTGTTGCTTACGAGCGGAAAGCTCCTGCTGACTGTATTTAGAAATGCACGCTCTCAGTGTTTTCCTTTTTACCCTCATAACAATGCCGTGTTGTGGTGGTGGGATTGCAGACCAGCAAACCAGGGTGAAGAAGTTTAAATTTTTTTACACTCGAAAGAATCACGAGTGATGTTAAGCAGAAAAGGTTAAACACATTGAAGTAAATGTATTAACGCATTAATTTTACTCATGCTGTTCCTTTTCTCAAAGCACCAGGCCACACTATAATAGCTACATCTGCTTCTGTTGTACATATTGTTTAGTTCTATTTTTTTGGCTCAGAGAATAGAAACTGGTCTTTCTGTGGGGAAACAAAGAATTTGTTTTTGTAAATTGCCATTTTTTTTCTGAATAAATCATGAAAAACCTGGCAGATTGAACAGATCAGCCATATGGAAACTGGCAAATTTTAGCCTGCTAAGGATAATTAAACATGGATGTTATGTAGTCTAATGAGATGCATGTTTGTGGTACAGGGGAGAAGCAGAGACACACAAAATGAGGAGATGGCACTAAGAAAGAAAAATTACATCCGTAGGATTTGAACTGGTGACATACAAGAGATCAGAAGCATTTTCAGAGCCGCTTAGCAGGCCTGCGGTAGGGAGTTCTCATCCAAACAATGGTTGTACATCCAAAATTGGCAGACAACTTATAAAATTCCATCCAAGGGCTAGATTTTTTTTTCTCAACAAATGCCATAGAGTGGTGCTGATATGTTGAGGTAGAACAAAGACTTGGTCATAATATGTGGAGAAACTCTGATTCTGTAAACTCATTTGCGCTGCAGATAAATGTTATTGTTCTGATTAAATAAGTTTGATGACCTTTTGATTGTCAATATATAACATAAAATCAGAGATAAACCAATTTACAAGCAACGAGAATTTGAAAATTTGACATTGAAATGGACCCTACAAATGTCTCTTATTAAAAAAAAGTAATATATTGCCTCAGATACAGAACTAAACCTTAAAATAATCAAAAAAGATAGGAAAGGAAAAAAGAACTACGTAAATCTTGCTAGAAGAGAAACCTTTGAAGTTTCACCTATTTTGTTGAAACCCTAAGAATTTACCATATTTTGTCCTATGTTTAAATGCTTACTTACAGGGTCTTCTTGAAAGCTGATAAGGTCTTCTGTTAGGGTAAAGCAGGTAGCACAGAAAGGAGGTAGTTTCTAGAGTAAAACCTGGAATCAATGAGCTGGGAACATACTAGGAAGTGGCATCAGGGTTTATAGGAATGTTTAGTGTCAGTGTAATGGGAAATGACTCAAGTATGCGGCCAAGCTCGCTGAAAGCTCCACAAGCAAACAAGCACTTCCCACCTCATTCCCCAAAAACAACAAGCAGAAAAGCAATCTGAAAACAGATCTGAGGGGGAGTAGAGAAGGGACTTGGGGAATGGGATCTGCTAAAAGAATATCACTAAACCTTCCAAATCGCTCTATCTGTAATTGTCCCTGGAAAAGGGAGTCCCATTTCTGGGTGTGCTGCTCAATCACATTGTGACCTTTAAATGGAGTAAACCTCTCTTTTCTTATCTGTACTACAAGCAGTAAAAGGGAAGAGGTTACTGCCCAGATGTGGGGAGGTCTTCATTAGGTTCAGTAATGCACTCTGACCCTTTGGATGGCAGAGCCAAAAACACAAAGGAAAATGAGGGCACAGGCACATACAGATTGTGAAATTGAGCCAAGTACTCCACACTACCCCCAGCTGCGTGACAGGAGCATGTATGGTCAAAGAATCCTCTCCCTCCAAAGGGATGCCTCTCTCAGCCTGACAATTGGGGAATATGCATTTATGCTGCTAGACACATAAACCAACGTTAACTATAAAATGCCAAACCCAAGCTTTCAGGCTTTTAGAAATGCCAAGCTTGAGCCCGGTTGTGTGTTGAGCAGGAATTGCTCCACTTGTGTAGATATAACACGATGTAACCAGTTGTTAATGGTGTGACCACGGGTGGTTTTCCTACAGATCCTCTGCTTCACTCCGTTGACAAGACAGATCTGCTCAGGAATGAGCTTGAACTGAGCACTGAAGGCTCGGGATTGCAGCCTGATCAGCTGGAAGGTGAGTAATAAATGAGAAGGCTAGAGGCTCACCAATGTTCACGAGTTTTTCGTACAGATCCATTTATACAGAGAGTTCAATTAAGGTTGTGCGACCAACCTTAATTCTGACTTTTCAGGCTTTTTGAATTCTGAGAACTTAATCTTGCCATCTTTTTAACATCTCTATATTTAGAGATTTCCATAAGTTAGTTTGTAACTTCTTACATTTAAAAAAGCAAATTATATGTAATTAAAACTCCCACCTATTGTACTCTGAGACAACCACCAACGTGGCCTGAAGTTTTAAATGTAGTGCATAGACCAGTCAAGCTGCAGAGATTCTGGTCATAAGAGCAAATTGTAGTGCATGCACGCGCACAGAACATGTTTGCAGGTATTTACCAACAACAGAGAGCCTCCAAGCTTGGCTCTAGTGGGAACTGCATTACAGTTGTCTTGGGCCAATTCGACAGTTGTCCACCTTGCAGCTTCTCTCTTGGCCCTCTCTTGGTTCTCTAATCGGTTCCAGCTCTGTCAGTTGTCAACTCCTGCTTATCACCCTAGGTGTGTTTTGGTAGAGTCTCCTTAGACTGAGTCCTATGCCCATATGATAGCTCCATCTCAGCACGTCTAACATGTCTACATATACTTCCAGTTTGTATCTGTCTGGCATGTTAGCACCCAAAAACCCCATGTGCACAGTGAATGACAAGTGCTGTGCTTGAGTTGAGGGCCAAATCTGGCCTCTATCTGTTCTCCAGCTCCAGCTGCCAGTCATAGTCCCCTGCTCCAACCAATTGTCTTCAATCTCAGGATCCTCTAAATGTTCTCAATACTTTCTGCAATCTTCACAATAAGCATAATAAATAATATACCTAATAATAACAATGATCAATAATAAACTAAGCTTCATAATAGTGTTACAAGACCTGCCTGAAAGGAAATGTTTGGAAACTGGTGGTCTTTCTTTTTTTTCACAGTCTGCAACAGGGTGATGGATCTCAGAGATAAGGATGGCAGGTTAAGGACCATCTCACCAGTTTGAATGCACTGAAATCATGCCCAGGGCTTGTGAAGCTGTGGGTATTTTGACAGTACTCAATAATTACCCCTTCTTATTTTAAAGTAGGAAGCAGTAATGAGGCACATTAATGACCATGGTTGACATAGTTTACTTTAAGGGATTGCATTTACAAGTTGATTATTATTTTTTGTTGATTACATTCCCAGAATTTTCCTAAAAATATTAATTGTGTTTGTTAGATGGGCTCACTTGTGATTTCCTCTTTGTCATTCAGTAGGCTTGGTTACTGAGGGGAAATAACACAGTATATAAGGAATATATCACTTGTGCACCTATGAAATTACTTCTCTCTGTTTTTGTAGTACAAAACCTTGCTGTGGTAATGATTGGTTTGTAGTCATAGGTTTGGGGTTTTTTTTGTTTGGCTCTAGAGTTGGCTCTAGAGTTTACTTATCTCAAGTTCTTATGCAATAGAATAAACAAAATGAGAAATTAAATGAAAATTTTAAACATTTCTGTTAAAAATACCTAGTCTGGAAATGCCTGTCCTAATAAGTTGGGTTTTTTTGTTTTGTTTTGTTTTTGTTTTTTTTTTTAAGAACACCACCCAGGAAGTCTGAAAATCTGCACAGTATGGTGTAAGATGCTGCAGATATATTCAAAGAGGGCTTTGTACAGCAAGAAACATCAAGCTGCTCATCTGATCTGCAGGGATTAACACTGAAGACGATAAAATTAAGTCTTCTCTTTTGCAATCAAACCTTTTCTTTTGCATAGGCCCCTCCCAAAACACAAAATATAATTTGATATTTTTGAGCTGGAAATGGAAAGCACCAGCAGACTTTCTTGTGTTAAAAAAGTAGAACTATGATATTCCCCAGTGAGTAAGGCTCATTCACATCTGACAATATTGCTGATGTGTGACTAGATAGGTAGGACAGGTAACTGTCAGGAGTTATAGGTGAAAACAGCCCTCAGAGATCTGCTTTCACAGAAGAGCAACCACTGATATCTTGCTGAGAGGAGAACTGGGTAACTAACCTGCAATGTGTTGCTTGCAACATGCTTTTTCAAAAAGAGAATTAGGAAAATAGAATAGTCTTGAAAACAATACATTGAAAAATGGGAAATAAGCACTGAAGAATAAACTTGCACACATGTAAGGATGTGATGCTGTGACAGTCAGGGGAAAGGGAGAAGCATGTGGGTGAGCTTGAGTCATATTGTGCTGTTCAAGGCTTTTCTAATGGAGAGACAAGATGCTGCAGGGTGGTGTCGTTCCAGGACAGCAGCACCTGATCCCAGGACAAAGTGCAAGAGCTTTGAGCTTGTCCAAAGCTGGAGTCCTCTATAGCTAGCAGAGGCAGGGTACCGCCAACCGGGCAGAAGTTGCTACCTTCTACAGGGGAAAGGATCTCTTATGAGATGCAGGGCACCCAGTAGAGCCCAAGACTTTGGTAGTTCTGGATTTGTCATGGGAACTTTAAGCACCTACAGCACACAGAGCGTGGTGCCAGCTCTGAGGCGTTAAAATGTACCTTCACCACTGCATACCAAACACGTTCAGGCACTGCGAAAGGTCGCTTTTCCTTCTCAGTAACAGCAACGTAAATCATTAATGAGGTCATCAAAGCCTGCTGATATGAGAGCTCAACGTGTCCTACAAACTTCTTGGTCTTTTTACAATGTCAGTGTGGGTTCTCTGCCTTCTGTTGGCAATGATGGGGGTTTAACTGGTTCCTTGTTTGAAATCATGTGCTCATTGTGGATTTTTCCCTGCAGTTGCATCTTGTTTTGCTGAGAAATAAAAGTGAGTAAACGAAACTGAGGGAACAGAAAGAAAGCAAGCCACAGCCGAAGTTCAAGGAAAAGTATACGAGTAAATTAAAACCAGTGTTGGGATGTAAGGCAGATATTCAAAACTATTTGATTTATATTTTAAAAAAATCGTAAGGAATTAGTATTCATACAACTGATAAGCTATTTTTAAAGATTGTTTTTGTAGCTGAAAGGGAAGAACAGTGGCTCTTTTATTATGGCAGGCCAGCAGTCCTGGGAATACTCTACTCCTCTTCTGCTGGGTACCGAGGACGTTTGAAGAGATGATAACAGCAAGAGGCGTATCATAGCTTTATGATCACTCATCAGCTTTGGGGAGCCTGTGAAATGAAAGGCCCCCAGACTGGCCAGGGTTGAAAGGTTGAGGCTATAACCAGACTTTTTGTTCCTGAGACGGCCAGAGCCATTACTGAACAACAGACAACTGTGAATAGATGATGGGCATCTTTGCTTTGTTGCTGCTCCCTGGTTTAAGGATACCCTTGTCCTCCTTCTGCCCCTTCTATATTTGACAAGTTTGCTTTCAGCAGATATGACAGGCACTGGTGGGGGTCACTGGCCCAATTCCACATTTCCACACTTGGCTTGCTCCAAGTTCACTGGCCTGAACTAATGTCTCCAATGGAGGTCGTACTACTGAACATTATGAGTTTTTATATATTAAACATGCATTAGTGGTTTTACCCTGCTTATCTGACAGCTGTAGAAAAATAAAGAAAATTCAGTTTGAACTTTAAAAAGCAGGGCTTAATTTATGTCCACTACTTTTGTTCCTCACTTTCTTTTTCACTTGCCAATTGCAAAGCTCAAGGGAGATAATAAAATGGAGGAGCTGCTACTTTATACCTCCACGTGCTTCCCAGTGCCTGTGCCTGACTGGGTGAGCTAAATCTAAAACTAGGAAAAGAGTTTTCAGATGGAAATTTGATTAAACAATGCAATCATCTGTCTCACAATCTGTTTTTTTATAAGGAAAGTATTTTTTTTTTCCAGGGGGAATTTTCTTTCAGAGGGTTTTGTATGAAAAGGCAGACGTCATGAATACTGATGGGAAGGGCTCAGTGTTTTGTTATTTCTGTATAACAAAGACAAAATGCTTTAATAAAATCAGAAAACACAGATGTTACTTTGAGTGTACTTTGCATCTTCTACTCTTTTTTTTTTTTTTTTTTTTTTTTTTTTT
>WHYT01014623.1:47948-59142 GCA_009806455.1 Tetrax tetrax
GCTTGCTTTCTTTTGGCAAACAGCTTTGCATTTCCTTCTCCTTTGTAAAATTTGTGGCCACATAAGTTATCAGCTATAAAAAGGCAAGAGCAGGAAAGCTTGTCCTTGACATACCCGGTGGAATAAAAAAAAAAAAAAAAAGCAAACCATTTCCTATTACTTTGTTCTGTTGGTAACTGCTGTAGGACGTTGCCAGAAGGAACAGTGTCTGTCTTCAGGTCAGGATGGTAAACTGCAGTGTCCTGCCATACTAAAGAACAATTTTTGTTTCCGGCAGCGTGAGGTAGAGCGGATGCAACTTCTGACAGCTAACCTTGTGAGCAGGGGTAACTGCAGAAGGGTACGCAAGGTCTGTTTCAAAAAAGAATGAGCACAGCAACCAAGAGAGAGCAGCAGGGTGAACAGTAGCCCACTGTGTTCAGAAGAGGCTCTGTAATTTAGAATCATAGAATGGTTTGGGTTGGAAGGGTCATTCAAAGCCCATCCAGCCGAACCCCCCTGCAAAGGACATCTCCAGCCAGATCAGAGCCACATCCAACCTGGCCTTGAATGTTTTCAGGGATGAGGCATCCACCATCTCTCTGGGCAACCTGTGCCAGTGTTCCACCACCCTCAGTGTAAAAAAATTTTTCCAGATGACTCGTCTGAATCTACTTCCTTCTATTTTAAAAACACTACCCCTCATCCTGTCACAACAGGCCCTGGTGAAGAGTTTCTCCCTGTCTTTTCTATCAGCCCCCTTTAGGTACTGGAAGGCCACAATAAGGTCTCCTTGGAGCCTTTTCTTCTCCAGGCTGAACAGCCCCAACTCTCTCAGCCTGTCCTCATAGGATAGGTGCTCCAGCCCTCAGATCATCTTCGCGGTCTCCTCTGGACTTATTTCACAATTTAGAGATTCACAATTCAAAGTTTTTGGTCTGGACAAGTTGTCTAATATTGTGTCACCATGAATGGTGAAGAAGTGATAGAATCGCTGTCAGAGGATCAATAATAACTTAAACACAACATTTAAGAATACCTTACACATCTGTTGTTGGATAATGTGAATCACTCTTTAGAAACACTTCTTCCCTTCATTGTCTATAGATAGTACCTAGCTGGTGGGTCTGAGCTCTTTGGCTAATGTAGTTAAATCTTGGTCTCCATGAGAAACACAGAGAACTGACATTTAGCTATGAATGGAATGCTTTGTTAATTGTGGATAGCAACACTTTGCTCTGTTGTTACAGTTTTTGGTGTAGCATTGCCTAACTTCAGATCATAAGCATGGGTAAGATTTCTTTGTGCTAACTGCAGAAAAACATAGAGCAAAAAGATGGTGCTTGCTCTAAAGAGCTTCCAGCCCAAGTGTGAGAGGTAATGGATGGATGCAGCCTGGCCAGTGCGTGACTACAAGCTGTTGCTGAACCAGAAGATAATTTCTTGTAAGGCGAATTTATGAAATTTCCACTTATTTTCTCTCTTCTGAGCTAGCTTTCACAGCTAGCTGCCTGTTGGTTTTGGATTTGGGCGTTTGAAGGCTTTATGAATCCAGGGATTATTTCATCGTTTGTATAATTCTCTTGCAGGGCTGATGACACCCCTTCAGAATGTCTGTCAGATTGTTCATGAGAGATTTCTGCTGGTTGACTTTAATCTGAAAGCCCTTTCCTACTTCTCCAAGGTGTTGGCTTCTTTGTCCTTGAGTGCAAGGTAGCTTTTAAATCTGTTTTAGAACAAGTGGTGCTTTCAGGGGCTAGGAAGAAAATTTTCTCCCCTTCTATCATTAAATTAATTTTATCTTTATGGAGAATTCTTTTGAATAAGCATGTTACAATAGAGTTATGTGAGGGGTCTAATGGCCACTTCTTTCCTTAAACTACACTTGAACCTTGGGATTAGCTGGGAACTTTATTTCACAAAAAAATTCCCATTTTCAGTGAATTTTTCTGAATTGCAGATTTGTAATACACATCAAATCGTAATAGATAATCTGTATGACTGTTAAGACTGGAAGTTAAGAGTAACTAATATTGATATAAACTATTGCACATTATGTATCAATATTTCAATATTTCTCAACCAATACTATAAAAATATTGACTTGTAGATGCTTTTGGCTTAAAGAAAAGGCTTACCTTCTGTGAACTGAATCTGTTTTACTTCGGACAAAAGCACATCAGCTGATGTTTGATTGAATATGGCAAACACAAGTGATTCAAAACTTTTCAGTTGGACCTTCAGAAAGGATGAGACTGGCTTAGAAACAGCAAGATCATACTGTGAATCTGTTTAAATTTTCTGGGTTTGAAGTTTTTTCAAGCTTTGAAACTTGTGAAGGGTACTTATTGTGTGACAAAAAACTACTGTCAGGAACTATCAGAAAGTAAAAATCACCTCCAAAGCTGTGAAAATAGATACCAGTTCAAGTTCTGCATGACTTCTGCAGAGGCAGTATCCCTGCAAGGGGACACTTGGATGAGTAGGCTCTCAAGAGTGACTGCACAGGGAAGGGTCACAAATCTGTGCCGTAATTGCCAGCTCTGCAAACTCTGTCCAGCCTGAGGGACAGGAAAAACAACTAAATGTGACTGATCCTGCTTTCAGCTTAGCTGGAACATTGACAGACCTCAGGGACAATGGGATCATGCCACATACACCAGGAAAACACAAAGCAAAATAGGTTTACCTTAATGCCTGGATAATAATATTAGTAAGCTGTGGTGTGTTAAAGCAAGAGGGAGAGGGGAGAGGAGATAGCAATCTTCTGTTTTGCCTGGTTTATACAAGAAGCACTTCCTTCTGTGTTTCCCTGTTTTCTTGGCTAGTGAACTCAAGGCACTTTGTTTCAATCTTCTTTAATCATTGCTAATGAGGAAATTGCTCTCTATTCTCCCACAAATGTACATTGCATTTACACTCGGGGTACAGAGTATCCAGCTAGTATTCCGTGGCTGATCAGCCCTATGGTGGTAAGAAAAAATCTGAATTTGTTGGGTAACATTTCTTCCATCTATAGGTAAAAGATCTGATCACGGGTGTGACTGACTCTATAAAAAAAGTGTAGTCTTATGACTGCTCCTCATTTTGGTCCTAGAAACTGAGCGGTAGCAAACTACAGCCTCAAGGTCCTTCTCTGTGTGCGTGACAATGCAGACTGAGATGCCTACAATGAGCAGTGTAACTTTCTGTGCTGTCTGTTTTGGAAGGATAACGTTATTTTCGTACGCCAGCCATCCCTAGAAGAAAGCTGTGGTTGCTGGTTTTTGTATGTGGTTGTCTCACGCCTTCCCAACAGCACAGATAAAACTGAAGAGTTAGCTGTACTTCACTTGTTGTTAGCAAGGCAAGGGGAAGAGGGCCAGTGACCGATGCTCTTGGGATGAAGCAGCCTTCCACCACACACCCTCATCTCCTCCAGCAGCAGTTATGGTTGGTTTGGCTTGCTGGGGCTGTGCTGTCACGTAGACATGGCCATTTTGGTACTTCCTTCCCTGTGTTACATCTCATAATAGCAACAGCAGTACCAGCAGTGTTAGTGTTAATCTGTTCATAATAATAATAATGAGAACTAAATAATGAAAATAATATCAATCCAGAAAACAGAATACTTTTAATAAAATACTGTGCTACTTTCTCTTAGGTAAGGATGTTTGAAATTTCGAGGATTTTACTGAGTTTTTAAAGAAAATTCGCACTTGAATAATACACTTTACAAAATTTTCTACTAGCTTTAGAAATATTGAAGTTGCCTTTCTTTTGACACGCAGCTGCCAGTCAGTAAGTGTTCATGAAGATCTCTTTTTGTATGCTTGTTGTTACAGCTTGGTATGTGCAACATAAACTGGGGAGAACAAGATTCTTATTGCAGGTGTCCACTTTGATAATGCAGACCAAATGATGACATTTTTAAAGGGAGTAAAGAAACAAGCAAGTAGTTTTCATTTTTCTTTTTCCTTCTATCCTTAGGATACTCAAGAGGTTACACAACTGCTGTAAAACACGTAGAACTCCTGTGCTGCCATTGTCTCTATTGCTAATTATTGGAATGAATACGATGAAGGTCTTTATCTTCATAGAAGAACTAAAAGGTATTTTTGAATTCATTGAACATATTCTTTGCTAGAGCAAGGTTTGCTAAACTAGTGCCTAGTTACGCTGGCAGTTTTTTTCTGTGTTCTGAACATATCTTTGAAATGCTAATTGACTTCAGGTAGGCCATTCAGCGCTCACCAAGTGAGAATAATTTTCAGATGGATCATTCAGTAGCTATTGAGGGGAACTAGTATTAATTTAGACTGGAGTCACACTGATGATCCAGTGGTTTGTAGCCTTTTATGAGCCTACAGGACCTTATGGTAAGTTCAGGTACACTTTTTAATATAATGCCCTACAGATTTATTTATTTTTTTTTTGCACCAATTGTTTTTTTCAATCACTCTTATGGCTAAAAGAGCTTAAGATTGCTCTATTTCAGTTCAGAAAGGAGCAGAAAGATCTGGAGGTTTGGATGAATGTGGTGGCTCTGAATTTAAACATGAGCTTAGCTTTAAGCAAGGCACCAGTCTCAATGGCATCGGTAGGGGTACTCATGTGCCTGTATTTAAACAGGGGTCAGATGCTACGATGAATATGAACATTGGGCCTGAGATTTTGCATATTAGAAAAGAAAACGGGTTTTTCTGGCTGAGGTATTGCAAATTCAAGCTAAAATCCTGCCATGTTCCTTTTTAATAATCTATAAAATTACAGATTTTAATCTATTTCTTTTCTTTTACTGATGTGAAGTCCAAGGCTGAATTCCTAAACAAATTAAATTCTGCTTCCAAAGCCTGTTGCTGTTAATATAGGCTCTGTTATCCATGGGCGTTTTGGTACTAGAAATAGGGCATCACTGTGGGTCTACAGTGACTCCCCTACGCTGGATCAAGTCTCTGTTTTGCCTTTTTTTTTTCTTTTACAATGGATGAGATGTGTTTAATTTATTGTAGGAAACTCTTAAAGATGCAAGATCCTTTTTAGAGTCTTCTACAATAGCCGTGAAGCACTTATTTAATCCCATTGAATGGAGGCTAGATTTACTAGCTGGGCTAGACATGATTTTTGTTCAGGAGTCATCTCGGAGTACATCGAAGTTTAAAGATCTTTGCAGAAAACCCAAGGAGAAACAAAAGGAGTAAATTTTAAAAGGAACTTTGTCAAGGAGTTTTAGATGTTAAACAGATAGAAAAACCATGGTGGCTTGACTGAAACGAGTGTTGGGTTAGCAGAATCGTTACTGATCCGGTGAGACATGCTAATGAGGCACTTTAAATGCAAGTTAGATGGAAAAAGGGGCAATTTCATACCAAAGTGCAGGAAGGTTACAGAATCAAAGAAGGTACACTTCAGTTCTGCAAAAGGGGACAATGCTCCATTGTCAGCTCCTTTTTCTTTTGACTTTAAACATGTTTTAACTACACTATTTACTAAATTGTACAATGTGGCTTGCCCACTGATTGAGAATTTATGACCAGAAACAAACCTGTTAAGGAAAAAAGAAAAACGGAGTGTGATCCATACTGTAGCTGCAGAAAACAGTTTGAATGAACTTAACCTGAGCACCGTGGGGGGTGCACAATATGGTTTTGAAGCCCAGGGGCCTAGGATCTGAGTTCAAATAGAATTTCGTCTTTCAATAACAATTTAAAAAAAAGGAGAGTGTTTGGAGACATCTGTGGCCTCTCAACCTACATTAATATAGATGTCTCAGTTTTGTCTTTGAAAGCCTGGTTCAGAATCATGCCTTGTCAACCCATCCAGCATGTGAAATTCCTCACATTGCACCATGCCTGAAACTCACAAACTTCTTGTTTTATCTTCAGTCATTACAGCTCTTTCAGGTAAAAATAAAGACTAATAACATCACTACTTGCTCTTGCTGCCACGAAAAATCGTCACACAACTCTTTCACTTCCATGAAGGAGAATTCGGACTCTTTAATGAGATTTATTGAGCAGCTTTTGGGTGTGTTTATTACACACAATCACAATGAAATGACCTCATTTTTGCAATGCTATTCGTTAAAAGAATAGACAAAATTCACTTGCAGTGAAGAACAGACTTTTTCCTCATCTAGTTGAGGAGGATTGCACTGGATAAATTATAAAACGTTCCTCTGTCTTGGCATAAGAGAGTCCCAGCTCTAACAGTTATAAGAAATTTCAGTTATGGGCACTTAAAAAAAAAAAATTCAAAACTGGAACCTCCCAGGTTACTCAGCTGGATTCTGAATTTAACCTCCAACTCCCATGGGCTCCTAGTGGGAGTCAGAAAGTACAGAACCAGCATAAAAGCAAAATGATCACCAGAATGGAGAATCTCAACAGTTCCTTTCTCAGCTCAAAATGGAATTTATTTGAGGTTTCAAAAATTGCTTTAATTGTTCTCCACATTTCTCTATGCTTTATTGCTAAGCTTTTAGTTCATGTCTTGGTCTGAAAGGACTATCCCAATATGATGGTTCTCTTCACATACATGAAAAATATGTGCCATCTCACTGAGGAGTCCTATATTGCAAAGCCTTTCTACAAGATTTTGGTACGGCGCCTATATTAAACAGGAAAGTTTTATTTGTCAATTGCAATGAAAAAGGTCCATAATAAAAGTTATTAGATTCAGTGACAGCTGGCAAAGATCAGCTGTAGAGCTACAAAATTCCACGATGCTGCAAACTTGGCTCTTGTTTTGGTTCTGCATAGCAAACTTGATTTGGATTTTCACAGTGTGTTTATTTTTGGGATTGATAATTATATATCCTTAATATGTATTTCAAGATTTCATCTAGATGCATATAGATTTGCTCAATAAGAGTTTATCATTGCATAATTTTGCACTATTTAAATACAGGATATGTATCATATATGACTAGAATGACAACTTTCTGGTTTTATGTGTATACTTTTTTACCATGGAGAATGCAAAAGTCTAAGTAATAATAATAAAAATTGAAGACTAGGTGGCAGTAATACCCAGCCATACAGCCCTCCTGTGAATGATGATGGGATGACTCATGGTTTTCTTAGGAATTCTGAGGGTGCTGCAGTCCCATGCTGCATGGCTCAGCTATTAACAAACAGAAAAACCAAGTCTTCATATGGGGTCATTCACTTAAAAACATAGAGGTACAGCCAATCCTCTTCTAAAAAGGAATAATAAGAACAACTAAAGTGAATATCATAGAAGAACTACTTAACGCAACTAAGCTTGTTTAAATATATATGTTAAAAGCAATTTCCTTCCTGCGTGACAGAAGAGGAGGAGCTGTGATTACTCCTGAGACTCTTGTTTCTTGTGGCTGTGGCCAGGGGCCAGCAAGTATTCTGAAGTCCATAAGCAGACTGCTGTTCCCGTCGCTGGTTATATATAGTCTATGGGATGGGTATCCTGCTCGTGCCAGAGTAAGCTAAAAGTAACATGAATAAAATCAGTGGAATCACTCTGTAGAAGGACAACTATTGGCTCGGATCTCAGGAGTCCATGATGAACACCCACATTTATTTAGAGGCATAGGCTGAGGCTACAGTCCTAGAAGAATTAGACAACTGTAAGATTTATTGGCTGACTTAATTGTTTAAATGCAACATGGTCTCATTAGATTCATACAGTTTAATTGCATGTGCAGAGAAGAATGTGATGTCCTTTTCTGGTTAGCTGAACTACTTGTGTGGCAGGCTCATGCAGAAAGGTTTGGGGAGTCCTGCCTCTTGGATGTGGTTCTCTTCTGACAATCCTGGAAAAATGTAGCATTTGCTTTATTCTCATAAATTGTTGTGTTTGAAACAGAGTCACCTAAATATTCTCAGAACTTTCTGAGCTGCCACAAGCTCATCTTACGTCAGCAGATATTGCAGAGATTTGCTCTGTATTTGATTTTAATTTTGTCTACAACAAAGGTCTTTTGCTATTTGGTCCTTATCTAACAAATAGCTCTGGTCTTTGCAAGATGTTGCTGTACAGGCTTAAACTCAGAATAAGTCAGTGGCATTCCTGCCCATAATGGAATTAAAGTTGATGTTCTTCCATGAGAAATGTTAAATATATTATAACCCTTCTTCTGTACTATTTTGAGTCTAACTAGGATATAACAATGAGCTCAACATTTGCTTTTTTCTTTTTTTTGACAGGAGGGATATTTCACAGGCCCATTTCTGTTATTACTTCTGCCCTTCTGAAACGTGCAAATAGGATACAACGAGGTCACAACTATCAGTTATCGAGAAAAGAGTCTCTTTCACAAGCTATCCAGAGTGATCACAAAATCCCTTTGACCGGATGTAGCAACAATAGAAAGGCAATTCATCGTAACTGTAGGATTAGGGATAGCTGGTGGGTACCAGTCACTTTTTGACTTGCTAACTAACAGATAACAATTAATAGTGAAGTTTTTCCTTAAAACTAATAGTTCATTTTACTTTCTAAACAATTCTTGTTTTCCAAAGCTTCTGTTTTCTTTCTTCCCGACCTACTCTTTATTTGCATAATAGTGAAGCCTATCAACCCAGTTTTTCTAGTGCTTCATGAAAAATGTGATAAGATTATTGTATTTGTATATTTTTTTTGCATATGTTCAGGCATTCGTTATATTAGGAAATCAATTTTTTTTTACCTGAGGCAAACTGTATCTAACCTTTCCCAAATGAGATCTCCTGCAGGTATAGGAGGAGTTTTGACCTACTCCTAAGAACACGGGGAACAGGATATGTTTTGGAGTTACTTACTAATTCTGGAGATCGTATAATAAGCACAGACACATTTTTGCCTGTCTGGAGTACAGCTCTCTTAAGTGACTCTCCCCACTCTTATACATGTGTAGCCAACTCTACGCACCTCACCTCTGCAACAGGCAGCTTGCTTATAGTCACCAAACCCATACCTTTGAATTTTTGTCTATATAAATTTTACAGGCTTAGAGTGTTCGTGGTGATAGACTGCAGGCTTGTTCTCGCTCTCCTGGAGGCTGAGAGGAGAAAATTCTCCGTGACGCTGGCAGCACCAGGTCAAACTTAATGCATACACTTGTGGACTTTTGCCCCAGCAAGATTGCTGTCTTCTTTTGATGAACAGAGCTAAGGGTCCATTGGATATGTTCCAATGTTTAAAACTTTTTAAAAAAATATTTCTATAGAATTATATTGCCGAGAGTTCCTGTTGCTTATAAGAATGCAATTTAAAACAAACAAACCAAGCTGTGATAGATATAGTTATCAGCAATAGAGAAAAGTTCTTAGCAATTACTTTTATAACATCAGAGATCTGCTGAGGGTAATTAACGTGTATTGCCTTAAGATTGTGGCACAATTTACGCTTTACAATCACGTCATAAATAGTAGGATATCTGTGTTCTCTTTCATGTCTGTGACTCTGCTTTTGCTTTTCCTTAAGAGTGTTAACCAGATGACACTTCTGTCCCTTAATTTACTCTAACAGTCTCTTGAATGCCAAAGCTCCTGTTGATGGGAACCTTGTCTAAGGAAAAAAAGGAGCAAATACGATCTCTGGGTGAGTTTACTGGATTGTGTTCTCTTCCACACTGCGTGCAATTACACCTTGCAGAAGTCGATGCTGCATTTTCCTGCAGAGGGGGATTGCAGAATGTTGCATAACAAAAGGCAACCGAAGAGAATTTTTTATCCTTTCCTGGGAAAGGCTGCAGTATCTTTCATATTTACAGGAAACTACAAGTAAATCATTAACTTTGGAAACTTGGAAGTGAAAATACTATTTGGATCTCTGTATGCTGAGAGACAAGGATCAATCTAAGTGTGTAGGAAGGAAGATATTTTTCTGTGCAATATTTTCCCAGTTACCCTGCATAAATTACTAAAGAAAGATGTCTCTGTTTCAGGTAGTTGTATATGAAGAAAATGAATATATTTGCCTTAAAATGCAACATATATTTTCACTTTTTGATTATCCTGATGAATTCAGAAAAGTAACTTACATGTCCAGAAGTCAAAGACTATTTTGCCTTTTATCCCAGGAGGATCAGGGATAAACTTACTTTCCCAAGCAGTCCCTTGTACATTAAATCAGAAAGCAAAATGGAGGTTTTCCAGTAAAAGAAAAACTTGTTTCTAAACTAGTTTTTCTTTTGGCCTTGATTCTGTGAACATGTATGGCCATTTTTGGTGTGCACATAAATCTTTAGAGTTCAGGACAATAGCCCTTGAAGTATTTTTTCATATAGTGTCTTACAAAGGTAAAAAACTGGTCAATACTGTGAATGGTGGAGACGGATTGCAATGGATGCCTTAAATATTTCAAGTAAGAAGGTGGCAATTCTTATTTCTATTTACAGAAACATTAATCTGCAAACTTTTAAACCCTTTTGTGCATGCAGAAAAATAAGCACACATTTACCATGGGAAAAACATATGTAGCTATAGTTTTAAGAAGGATTGGATGCCTTAATCTACATGTGTACTAATTTTGCCATCGTCTCTATGTGAGTTTTTATCTACAAAACTTTTGTAGAGCTGTTCTTCTAAAGCAGTATATTGATAATGATGCAGACATATACTTTTATACAATTGTGTAAGTCTTTTGTCAAAAGAAAGACTTGTGTACATAAGAATACCTTTACCTGAAACGGAAATTCAGTATTTTTCTCGGGACAGCCACCGCATGACACAATAAGGTGTCAGAAAATGTGGGGGAACTCCTCTGAAGGCAGCATTACAGAGCTATTTCCCAACAGAGAATCCTTAGGTTAACTTCTCCACCTCCTGTGCAAACTCTGAGAGCATCAGGTCTTAGCGGTGTGCAGAAAGGACACAGGGTTGCTGTTATCATCAATTTTTTTTTTTCTTGAACACAGGTACAGCATTAATGCAGATCTGATGTTATACAGTTCCAAATAAACTCTGTGTTACTTATTTTCCTTTTTGGCTAGATTTGTCTATACATGCCTAAAGTATCTTTATACCAGTGTAACTGTGGCATAAATACGCTGTACTGAGATGCGCTGTGTAACGTCTATCTCTCTAACTTTACTAGCATTCTTTTGTATGTAAACACTACAATCTGATCCTGAAAACCTTTCTCCTCCTGGAATCTGGATTTTCAGGCTAGAAGATTGCCTTAAAAGAAAAAAAAAAGCTACAGATAATACCAAGGAAGTCTTCCTTAGACAATTCATGTAGGAAATGTCTTGTCTTTTTTTTTTTTTTTTTTT
>WHYT01014623.1:59162-84114 GCA_009806455.1 Tetrax tetrax
TTTCATGTTGTAATTTTTTTTTTTTTTTTTTTTTTTTTTTTACATTCAGAACATTTCTAGATTTTTGTTTCTTACACGTAGACAAAAGAGTTAACTCTCATTCAGTTCGTATATGCCAGCTAAGAAGCTGACCTTTGTAAGAGGTTTAATGGATTCAACAGGCTCTAAAGCCTCTCTCATTATGATATTTTAATTAGCATATCACATCTTTTATGAAATTTTCCAACAGAAACATTATGTGGAAACTATATGAGATATTTACTGCTTTCTTGAATTATGTGGAAAATAAAGTGTGTATTACAGCTTGCTTTCTGTATTTCCCAGTGAATTTGATAACCACTATAACCTTTTAGTTTTGTCTATAGTATAGAGAATAGAGATACATATATACAGTTACACAAATATCTGTTCGGTTCACTCATGTCAAATTTGTTGTAATGTATTGTTCCTCTTATACTGATCCTATTATTATTATTATACCAGAATACTATTTTGGGGGACTGATCAGTGAAGACTGTCTTCTCTACAGGACAGGAACAACATGAAGAACGGCAGCATAAACTTCATTCTTCAGCCTCACCAAAGTCCTTCAGTTCTAGCCTAGATCAATCACCCCTAAAAACAGGGGCGCATAATTTAGCCTAGTTATCTGCAGCTGACTCCTTGCAAATCAACCTCCCACCTAATCTAGTAAGAGGACAGTTTGCAGCCTCTCTCAGCACTGCATCTGATGTGACAAGAATAAAACAAAAGGGGACAATAGTTCTTGATGGAAAAGGCAGTGGAGGAGTAAGGGGAAAAATGTGAGTAGTGAGAAAATAAGCTATTTTTGCTCATTTATTTTTACCCTCTGTCCAAACCAAACTTTATTTAGTGTTTTCAAATGTTTTTATAGATGTTTTTGTCTTCTCTGACCTGATCAGAGATGACAAGTAACAATAATCTCTTCTGAAAACAGTGGCCTGAATTTACATTTTGATCTTTTTCTCTTTTTTTGACGTTTGTCAGTTTGAGTGCTGATGCCAACTGGTGAAGCAGCTTTGCTGTTGTCCTGAACTTTACATCTGACTTTCAAGGAAAACACCAGCTCCCATTCTTCACTGATAGTGCTCTACACCCACTTTAACTGTTTGCTTGGCATTTTCTTGATATTCTATATACGCATGTATGACACAATGACCGATCTTAGTTTTCACTGCTGCGTTGCGTTACTTCTAAGGCTATCGAAAAGATTTACAGATTCTAATAAAGTATACACTTGAATGCCACTGTGGCATGTAAGAGGTATTGGTGTAATTTTAAAGAAGATGATTATCTCCTGAAGACAATTCTGATAGAATTTGATCAGATTAGTAATGTTTTCTCAGGTTTCTAAAAAAAAAAAAAACCAAACCTATTTCTAGTAAGATGTTCCAAAATTGGTTAAAAATACCCTCAACACATTAAAATGGAAAACATTCTTTGTCAGACTACAGATTGGCTTAATCCTTACTACAAGCTAATGCTTTTTGCTAAAAGGAAACATACACAGACAACAAGTCTTTCTAAAACACAGAGTTGTTATGAGTTTTTTAGAAACTGATAAGGAGAGAATCAAAACCTCCCTTCTCTTCTCATTTCTTGCATCAGGAAGAAATTCTTCTCTCCTCCATAATCCAGATACCTTCAGATCACCAGTTTCATGCACTCCTAGCATTTCATGCTCTATGTTTTTGGGTAGTGTGAACTGATTCTATGAGTGTCACTTATATGTCAAACTGATCTACCTCCATGAATATCAATTTTTTGGAGGCATATGACTTTGGTAAAGGACTCTGCCTTTGGAACATGATGCCCTGTGTACGTGAGGGCACTTGTCAGCAGCACCTCTTCAATACCTGCAGCCACACAACCCCAGCTCTTTGTGTTGGGAGAGCTCAACCTCCACAACACAACAAACCAGCTTTAACTTTAATCCTTGGGCATCCTTGCTGCTTTGATGCAGTAGCAGAGGGTAGAGCAGGGGGTCTGGAGCAGAGCTAACATGAAAGTGAGTGGCTCTTCCATCCATACGCTTCTCACCACTGTTCCTACAGCTGGAAAGGCAGCCTGTACGGATTTATCTCCGCCTCAGTGTCTTGGAGTGCAAGGTGGGTGGGGACGAAAGTATCCACTGAGCAAAGTTATTGCAATGGCAGTTTTCTGCAGAGTGTTTCCCCTTCGGTGTCAATTTTCAAATGGAAAATATTTCATGTGCCACCACAAAGCAGAGATATATTCCACAGAACATTGCTCTTGAAAGTTGTCGTGAAATAAATATATATATGAGGTTATAAAAATGGGTTTTGTATAAACTGCCCTCTTCTAGCAAACATTTCACTTCCTATAATTGTGTGCGCTTTTGTTTGAACTTATCAAATATGTGATTGTTCTCCTTCTCCTTCAGGGAGATAAGAAATCCACCCTCCGGATATGCAGGATGATGTTGTTGTACTCTGCCTTCAAAGGGAGATCCACAGTAAACAAATGTTGTTAGCCTGTTGCCTCTGCACCTTCTTTTGTTGGGTTTGTGGAACTTCCAGAAAAAGGCTGGCACTAAGAGGAGAGGAGAAATTTAGCTTAAGAATAAGTAGATAAATTTCCTTTCTTCAGTCCCAGAAGAGACCAGAATTTATAGGTCTGTGTAAGAACAACTCAAAAATATTTTTATATAATATTTTTTTCTAAGCGAAAAAGTTTTTCTTCAGAATAGGTTGACCCAATGAAGTTTGTCAGCATTGCTATAAGCCAGCAAGACTGGGAAACAAAATTAGGCCTTAAGGAGAAGTGTTTGGACCAGGTAACACTATATTACAGCAACCAAATTCAGTGCACGAGGTACATAAGGATTTTATGGTTGCAGTCACACCTTCCAAAAGCACATCCCTTCACCGAAGCTGCTATGCTGGCCAAACTTTTAGATGTAGTCTACAACTTATAGGTGTATCTTTGTTTGTTTTTCTTCTGCAAAGATAAAATTCCGAAAAGTGGTCAGATCAGCACTGTGGAACCAAACTCTCCAGCCCAGTTTAGCAGCACTAGCCTGCAAGTTTTCCCACCCTACCCAGTGTTTCCCCTTTGTCATGAGGAGACCACCTCTGAACAACACAGCTGATTCTCTCCAGTTTCCCGCTCCAGGCCTCCCGCGTTGAAAGTCCAAACAAAGCCATGCAGTGTTAACATAGGTGTGGTCATTTGTTGGACACACAAGTGAGACAGGGCAGGGCTAGGGCTGCTGCCTTACTCTGCTGAGAGTCTGAGTCCTCTGGAGGGGTGATGCAGAGTGTTTGCAAGCGTAAGGTCAAACACAATGACCATGCTCCTGTAAGGTACCCCTGTTCTTTCACACGAGCAATGGAACAGATATGAATTTCCACCCCGCACAGAGGTGCCCGACTTGTTTCTGTGTTCTGCTCACAGCTAAATTTGTGTGGGTATGCAACACATTTCTACTCACAGCTGCTTATTACTCAAGGCATCGAAAGAGCAAAGCACAAAAGCCATGTATGGTGCAAATCCTTGTTTGTTAACAATATGCTCTCCCACCAGAATAGATGGAAATCTGCTCTTTGGTTTTGTACCCACCACCTTAGATTCATATGAGTGGAGAGAGATCTCTTTAGGTCTTTTTAACTGTTAAGAGAGTGACATTTCAGGTTTATAAATTAGAGGTTTGACGTGATTTGTGGTCACATAGTTTGAATTCCTACCCAAACCTAATCTGATCTGAATTCTGAAACTTCTGAGATTTGCTGATCACTAGTGTAAGGCTTAATTCATAAGACAGATCTTTAAGGTCACATTGAAGTCAGTGAAGTTAGGTGTTGCTTAGGTCACAGACAGTTAAAACCAGGTGGTGATTCACATGTTACAGGACTTTCTGATAACTACTGTGGAAAGAATTATCTTTTTTTTTTTTTCTCCAAGTTTTTGAGCTTTTTCTGATAGAGTAGCTGAAAAAGGGTTGTGTAGTAAATTGAAAGAAGTAAATATTTAGTGCTATTGTCAGTACTTAACAGAGTTCAATCTCAGTTATGTAAGTGCTTGTCTTACTGTACTGCTGTTCATGAAAGCACTTCTGGATGTGCTTAATCTTAGCATGCTTAAAGCCATTATTAATTTAAATGTTTTCTTGAATTTAGGCCTCAGTTTTTGCACTATCTCATTGCTTCCAGTTCTGCTGTGTACATTTTAACCCGTTCCAGGTTTTCGGAATGGAAACAAGCAACTGCTTCTTATGGTGTTTTTGGTATACTTGAAGGGATGCTTAAGGATTCACCTTTGTAAAAGATAAGGAAAATATGGAAGTGCAGTTATAAAACTTTGACTAGCTAGGTCTAGTACACATAGGAACACCTGAGGACCACTGCAATACAGTAAGAGCCGTCTATCCTGTCATGATGGCTTTACTGAGAAGATGAATTATCTAGATGTAAGGAAGAAATTTTTTACAATGGGGGTGGTGGAACACTGGACCCGGTTGCCCAGAGAGGTGGTGGATGCCCCATCCCTGCAAACATTCAAGGCCAGGTTGGACGGGGCTCTGAGCAACCTGATCTGGTTGGAAATGTTCGTGCTCTTTGCAGGGGGGTTGGACTGGATGGGCTTTAAAGGTCCCTTCCAACCCAAACCATTCTATGATTCTATGAAATATTGTCTTTGAGAAAGACTTTGTATCTTCCCTGTTTTCTAGTTTTCTTACTAAGAAGTGTTAGGAACATTGAACATATTACACTTGAAATAAGATCTAACCTAGCAAAGTGCTTAAGCAGAAGTATACATAACCTTTGAGTTAATAATGTACATATGTATTTTGCAGGTTAATTATTTTGCACTTTAATTTTATTATTTATGACATACTCATGATTACAAATCTTACCTATGACTAAAACCTGTCAGCTAATATTAAAGGTCTCATATTCTGAGTGACTGTCTTTGCCCCTGTACTCAGATCAAACAAACCCATTCAAAAATGATTTTTCTTGCTTTGAAAACCAAGGCTCAATTGTGAGAATTGCCTATTATCTAACCATTTTTTCAGAATGTACATGGATTCATGTCCCTCAGCATAGTGCATCCTTTGTTTGATTTGCTTTCAACATTTTTGATGTAGGTGATTTTTTTCTTTTCTATGCTAAGAAAGGTAGTTTCATTTTTCATCACTTCATTTCCAAAGAATAAAATGTTTGTCTTTACAAAGTTTTCATCAAATGATAATCTGTAGCATATTAACTATTAATTCATTGGAAGGATACTTGCTGACTACAATAGTGACATACAAACCTTATCTCAGTGGAACCTGAATGTCCTCTCTTTACACTGTTTTGGTTACCTAAAGATCAACAAGTAGGAATTTTGTAAACGCTCTCAAAATCACATTAAAATCTGAGCATCCCTACCAAATTCACTTTCAAAGTGCATAGCCCATCCAAATCCTGTTCAAGTCAGTGGGAGATGTAGGGTCTCAGCAATTTGAAAAGCAAGCTATTGGGTGTTAAGTGCTCAAGATGGATTAGGAAGGCTAAATCTAAACACCAAGATTGAAAATGGTGGGTTTTAATTCCTTTGAGCCAAACTTTAATTCCACTGTCCCTGGATGTGGGAATTACTGCTGCTATTATGCCACAAGTGTATGGATATTAGAATCTATCCCTTGAAAGAAAACTCAAGTTTTGTAATGTTTGGTAGCTTGCTGAAGCTCTCCTGGACTCTACAAGTCCATAAAAATACCATTATTAGTGTTTCTCTTTCCAATGGTACCTCTAGACAGAGAATGTCTTCAAGTAGCTTCATTTTCCACTTGATTCTACTTGCATGAAGGAGTGTACAGGTACAACTATCCATTCTCAGAGAAATTCCATTGCATATATATAACCTCAGCTGTTGCATATAAAATCTCCCTGAGAATCCCTTTGTTTTCTTGTTCTCACTTTCTTCAAATAGCTCATGTGTACATTTGCAAAATTAGCTCACATGGACATTTTATTCAATGTTACAGTCTTATCTTCCTTGAATTATAATGCTCACACATAAAAAAACTGAGAGGACAACTTTCTTCATTATAGCATGAGAATTTTTTCAAAGCTTAAATTTCATATACCCTTTATGATTGAGTTTGGCTGACTATTGGCTCACACTGCAAGAAAACAGCAGGAGTACATATTAGTATGTTTAGCTACCATTTTGAATAAAATCTAAAGCATCTGGAAATAATTAACTGGAGTGAAAATCAAATTAGCCAGTCATTCTTAAGAAAGAATCAGGAAAAAGAATACAAGTTAAGTTTACAACGATTTGAACTCACAGTGACACAGGTTCAGTTCCAGGAGTCCAACGTACAAATATTTATAACAGTTTCTTGCAAATGCCCGTGTTCTTCTGCAGTTCACTAAGTGGGAGATCTCTCAGGAACAATCCATGCTCAAAGGAGCTTTTGGATGCTTCCAGTCACCTAAGAGTGGAGAAAGTTACAGGTGTACGCATTGTACAATGCACAGCTAGAAACATATTGTGTATGGCAGCTTGAATTCCATGATCTAGATACAGCACCAGCCAGATCCGCTGTAAATGCGTTACCACATGTATTGGTTACGTGCCAAAGCGTTCTATGAATTCTACCATCTTCACAGCCATCTAAGTGAAAGTATTTATGTATACCTTTGAGAAAGAGAGTTTAGTTTATATAAGACAACCAAGAGCTGCAATAGCAAGGATGGACAGCACTTTGTTAAGCACAGAAACCACAATAACCAGACAGACTTTCTGTTTTGTTTACCGACCCAAACCACAAGAATTATTTCATTACTTTCTTTCCATTCATGCAGGTACCATATCAGGATGGGCGAGCTGTCTCCAGCTAAGCAAATTAACCTGTGGAGAAACAAAACAAAAAGCAAGTTAACAGGTTTCTGATTTTTGCCTATGAAAATAGGCTTCAGACCTGGTTGTGATCTATGTAAATTAAGTGTAACCCCTCAGTATCAGAAGATAACTCCACTTGGGCTACTTAAGGACAAAAAGAAGGATACAAAACATGTTAAGGCTCCACGCTGCGGCACCAGATTGAGTTACCTATCGTGTGAGAAACAAATAAATAACAATAATTTCACAAGCTTATCTGTCCTCCATCTCCTACTTGAAACTAGAAGGAACAAAGATTCTAGTGCAATGATTTCTCTCTTTCCTTTCACACTGCTAGCTTGGAGCTGCCTTTTGCCACTCAAGTTTATTGCTTTCTTGGACTTTAAATTGGTTTCTTCTAAGTGAATCAAAGATAGTACTAACCTAAATGTCACTTGAATTAATGTATTATTGTTTCAGTCTTTATTTTTCTCTTGGAGCCACTTCTAGCTTAAATTACCTTGTATTTCAGGGTTTGAAGACAAGGTCACAGTCATGCAAAGAATTAGAATTGTGGGATGTTTCAAGCTTGCTTTCAGTATTTTAAGAGAAACGAGTTTGAAAACAATTATCCCTGAGCTTATGAAATAAAATAGCTGTATCAGTACTAATAGCCTTTATTATTGCATGAAACCACTTGTTCGGTGATATATTCTTTAGTGAAAGTGAGGGGGACTGACTAGCCAAGCCATATAAAGAACAGCATGTAAATCATAGCTGGAGCTGGAGAACTCCTCGGCCAAGAGTAATTCTGCTGCTGAGTTTCATCTTATTTTTCTGATGAATGTTCCTTTCCCTTTGCAGAGACCACAGCCATCCCGAGTCCAACTGCACGGCCACATAGCCTCCACACATAATACTTGGTCTGTCAGCTGCTTGTGAGTGATATATTGCAACAACTCAGTGTGCAGTTTTGCCGGGTAGAATCATGGCTCTCCTGGCACGCTTCCGTACTGTCAGTAGAAAAGCAAAATATTAGTGTCTAGTATCCAGAAATATTCTTCAGGAAGAATAAGCGCCGTTATTAAAGCTCACTTTCTATGAGAATAACCAAGCTATTGGTTACACTCATTCTGCTGGTTACATGGTCATGGCAATTTTCCTGGAAAAGAAAGGCTAAGGGCACTCTTCTAGCACAAGCAGAACTTTTCTGAGAAGTGGACTCTGATGTTTTGTAGCCTTCTTTTAGTCCCGGTAGCATTCTGTATGCTCTCTGCTTTTTTCAAAGTAAGTTGCTAATTCTTAACCTTGCTCTTGTAGGATAGCAGTGTCAAGGTTTTCTGACGGTACAGGGAAATATTTGGCTGAGAAAAGAGTAGTAGTAAGTAAGGCCAGACTTTTCTGGAGTGGCCAACTTTGTTAGACCACAAAAGAAATTTTGACGTATTGGGATAAAGTCCTTTTCCACAATTTTTATCAGCAGAAACAGCACGATGTGAGCTTCAAAAGGAAGAAACAAAGAGGGGAAAAAATGTCCAAGGGAGGTACTATATTTCATTTCTGGATACTTTTATTTTGCTGTTGCCATATATAATTTGCAAAAGAGAAAATGAGCCTCACAGCTCACATTTTAAGTGAGATTACCTTTCTTAAAAATAGCTTATGTTAATGTTTGACATAAATTTATTACATAACGTCATGCTTCCTGATTATTTAACTTCCAAATAGCGCTGTGTACAGCTTCAGGGATGCCGAGATGTACTGTAATACTAAGGCCAGCACTATTATTCCACAATTCTCTTGTAGCTTTTTCTTCTATCGTCCTTCCATAGACCAGACAAGTTCACCTGTCATATGATCTTTCAGTGAAATAATTAGATAACATGAGTGGAAACAGCTAAGGAAGGAAAAGAGAGGCATATAAACCAAATAATAGGAGAAGCTTTCGCTTTTTTATGTTTATGTTTTCTGTTTATGTTTAGTTTGTATTTGGCCACTTACTGTTTAGGTCTCTTACAAGGTAATTAGCTTTTATCTGCCATCTTGGTTTTCTGATGCTCCTTATGGAGACAGTTCCATGTGCTGGATGCTTTTTACGTTAACTAAAAGATGCTTGAATTCACTTTCTACTTTCAACTTCCACCACTTAAAAATTACAAACTTTGCTATTTCCTGTGTTTTCCTGAAGCAATAGCAGCTGAGATGAAGAATCTCTAACCCATCTCCAGTTTGATTCATAACCTATTTCCTCTGTTGCCACACTGTTCTCTCACCTAACATGGGTGTAGAGCACAGACTCCAATGAATTGCTTAAAATCATAACTCCTAACTGGTTTTCCCTCTTAGAACATATCCTCTTTTTGTTAAGAGGCTTTTAACAGCTCCTAATTATTTCTTAGACTTTTAAAGTAGAACATTAAATGGAAAATTTAAAGTGATGATGTGCCCACTTTTATCTTAGTGTTATTAATATGCTTACAAGGTGCTCATAAAAATTAGGAAATTGTCTGAAAAGTTAATCAAAGAGCAAAAAGTGATTCGATTATTTGCATATGGCAATAGAAAATTATTTGCATAAGCTGTTTTGAATAGAAAACACTGTAATGCTGATAATTCTGGATACATTAGGAGAATTGGCTAGATCTGTGCTCGTTTAAATTTGACGTGTGCCTCGGATTAGGGTTAGAAGGAAGTTGGAATAAATTACTCCCTTTAAATGTCCTGTTCCTTAGGGACTTGAGTCTAAGATAGAAAGGAAAACTGTTATGTCATTTGCAGCAAATCCTAAGCTTCATCTAAAAGCAGTGGCTCAATAAACTCCTAAGTGCAGTGTTCAGGGAAATGTGATGTCGCAACGCACATTACATCAGCACTGCAGATACAGTACACTTGGTACTGCTGTCGCTTGAAACCGCTGACTTGTAATTTTTCTTCTGGATCAACTGAGTCAGCAAGTTTGGTGTATTTGGAGCTGTTTTCTTTCCACAGCAATTCTGCTTTCAAGTGGTTGCAATGAAAATACCATCACAACATTTCCTGCATTCCTTAGCGAAAGTCATTGGTTTTGATTTTACTTTTTACTTTTTGTACAGCTGTGACCTCTGGAGAAGGAGGAATCTTCTTTGCTCATATTTGACAAGCACTAGAGCCTAAATGTTAACAAACACCAGGGCAGTACTTGACTGGACTAAATATCATAAACAGAAGTAGTTGCAGGGACCTTGCTGTCCATTCTTCTTGGATGTGGGATTTTGCATAGAATTGAAATAAAAATCTTGCAATTGAGCAACACCTGGTCTTGCTTCATCTCCTTTCAGACTTGAGCTGTGTTATCAAATGTTGTTACCTAAAGCCAGAGAGAAGGGCGTGCATTTCACCCTATCCTGTCATTTTTATTGTAAAGAACGAGGAATAATGAGGTGAGGGCATGGAAGAAGACCAAAAAAACATTAGACTTGCTGTTTTAATCAAGGGACTTATAGATTCAAGCTGGTTGCTTGCCCTGGCCGTGTTGTTAGGTTATCAGAGCCTAACACCACCTTTTTCCTTGGACAGCAGGAGTTGTTTTGTGGCCTAGGCATAGTCTGGAGTGGCATGGATTGAGGGGGTCTGGCTAGAGTGCATGAACATTTATATTTTGGGTATAGAACTGAAACCTGGAGGAATAATCACAGCTAGGAAAGTCTGTTGTCTGCAAACAGTGGTTGCAAAAAGAAGAGATGGCTTGCGAGACCTAGGAAAGTGTGAAGGAATGCTGCATAACATTAAAAGGGTTACAGCAGAGAGAACAGGCCAGGCTCATGAAAGTTGCTAATGTTGAAGACACAGACAAAGTGCGGCGGCTATGTGGGAGGAGAAGGGATCACACTGGGCATGGAGTGGAGGCAGAGGAGAGCAGAGAAATAACTAATTGCAGAGAAATGCAGTAGAGCAGAATAGTCTGCCAGTTTGCAGAGCTAATATACCACTGATCACTGAAACATTTTTAAGCAACTTTGTTGGTCTTTTAGTAAAGCATATGTAGAAAGTAAATAGGGAAATAATACTTGTTTGGTTAGAATAAGAAAGCATTTAAGTTTGATGTAAGTCACAAAAACATTTGAGAACATTCAAGAGTAGTTACAGCCTCAGAAATCATGAAGTTAGTAAGAACAACTGTAGATACCAACGTGAGGGAAAAAGACTGTATATTCACTTGGCAAAAGATGGGAACATATTTGTAAAGATGGTTTAAAAGCTTCTGGCATACAGCAGAGCATAGAGTCAGAGCAAATATATTCCATACATCACTGGAGCCTAACTTGCAGTTTGGCAAATGTCCTGCAGCCTTGAGTTGGAGTTTTAAAGTTGATCTTTCGCTTGCATAGTACCTGTGATTATACCGTTGTCGTCTCACTGGTTTCAAGCATTTCCTGGCTTCTGTGATTTCAGCCTGTATTCTCTCTGCTTTGGGGCTACAAGGAGGTCCCCATGTTTTACAGTTTTTAGCGAAAGCCGTGGAGGTCGTGCTATTTATCAAACAGGCTCAAAAGGCAGAGAGCCTGGTGAGTGAAAGATATTCAAACAGAAGAAATAGGCAGCCTTCAGGTTTTGTTTCCTTATATGAAATGAATCTGCATTTTTGTATACCTGAAATCTGCCAATTATTTGTAATATTTTAGATGGAAAATGCTTGGCTTAACCAGGGTGGATATCACCAGAAAAAAAATTAGATTATATATGCTCCATGTGTTATATGTAATTAGTGAAAATCAAAGCTCTGTTGCAATGAGTTTCGTCTTGCTTTCATAGTGCCAGCTTTCTTGCACATTCCTCTGAAACAGCTGGTGTTGGCCATTGCCCTTCCCAAAATGGCGGCCCAGGCGGCCCAGAGCTGCGACGCCGGCTGCGGAGACAGAGGGTGAGAGGTACTTGAGGAAGAAAGGGTGAGGGGAATTTATGTATCTAAAATGGCTTTCTACCCACAATTGGGTCAACCACTCGCCACTCCTGAGGAAAGACAAGCAGATCCACCAAGAGGTACAGCAGGTGATTTGCCACCCTCGAGTTCTCTTGGCCCCTAGGAGGTCAAGAAGTGAGAACAATAATATTCATTTCTCCTCGTTGTTATCATCTTCTGTGTTTCTGTGTGAAATATTAGATAAGGTTTGAGTCACAATACAGCGGGAAAAGAGCTATTGTAAATATTCCTTTTGTGGGAGCTAGATGGCGCCGTGGATTAACGCTGCAGCTCTTGTCTGGGGATGTTCTGGGGCAAACCCAGTTTGCTCAGGTAACAACTTGGCAATTAGTCTGCCTGTGGAAACTGAAGTCTAGATCAACGGAAGTATTCAGATTCTTAAATCCGCCTGGGTGCCCAGCCTCTCCTGGACATCAGCAAGGACTTGTAGCTGGAATCGTATGGCTACAAAAGGGGCCACAGTCCTCGGCGGACACCAGTACCTGCTGGAATGAAAGCCATGTGCTCACCACGGTGGTGGGCTCTGAAAGGTGATTCAGGTTGCAGAAATCATACATTTGCATTAATATACTCAAGTGGAGAGAAGTACAGCCGCTGGTGCCCCACCTGGATTTAATTTCTGCTTATCAGACTAAAAATCTTCTATATTTTTTGAGATCACTTACATTAAATAAAAGCAAAAGTCAGAAACCAACAACTCATAATTGCTCTGGCAACACTGAAATGTATTTCCGGTTTTTCAGGCTATTTCTCTGGTGGTGTTGTTAAAGAATACTTGCCTGGAATCATCCAAAGTTTCCACTGAACTACTTAAAAAAAAAAAAAAAAGTAAAGCACAATAGAATAAACTGGAAAGCACATTTCTGTGCACAAATGTCAGCACACTGTTGGGCATGGGATTTGTATTCAGACAAAGTCTTGCTCTTTCTTTTTGTGGGAAAAGCAGTCTTACTTAAAAACAAAAGGCTTCTAAAACAATGCGAAGAGACCAGGGAAGACCACTTTATTGTGAAAAACTGAAAATTCAAAGAGCAGCATGTGAGAACTTAAACAGCAGTCAGGGATGGGAGCAGCCACAGGACAGTTTGGAGGATGATCAATCAGTGGAAACTGTTTAATGAGGGTTAAATATCCAGCTTAAGCAGATATTCTGAATTATTCTGTGGCTGGTATGAAGCAAATTCAGTGATAACCTGCTTCAAACTCTCCATCCCCCAGCCCTTCATCATCGTCGCTGGCCTCAGTTGTTAGCAGGAAGATGGCTTAATAACTGGCCTAGCAAATGAGTTATCCTTTGGCCTCGGGAAAGGTTGAAACATGGTGATGTCGTCACCAGCCTCAGCTGTGAAAGGCCTTGATGTTCAGTTGAAATGGCAGGCAGGGTTCAGAGCTGCGTGAGGTGTCCAGATCAGAGGGGTTTTTTTCAGCCTTCCTCTCCGGTGCATCTGGTACTGTTTACAACTAGAAGGGCACAAGGATGGTGAGGTGGGAGACACGGGCCCTGCTGCCACTGGGGATGAGCTTCTCTGCCCTTCTGGGTCCCTTCCCGCCCTTCTTCTTTTGCCAATTTCAAATCAGGCTCCTTTGCTTAGCAGTCAGTAAACAAGAGCTCTCCTCCGCCATGTGCTGCCCTGACACAAATAACTGCTTTCAAGTTTCTAAAAAAAAAAAAAAAAAAAAACCAGACAGAAAAATAGTGTAGCTTAGACAAAATACCTTGGGAAGAAGCTCCCAAGATTTGTTCCAGCAAAGAAAGAAGTGTGTACATCTTTTTACTGACGATGTGAGAGGCAGCACTGAGGGGACAGACATTCATTATGGGGCACATTCTTAAAGCTTTACTTCTTCTTCCTATTTTTTTCCTGACATTTGCTGTTTTATGCTCTCTGGCAACTAGCAGAGCTCCACCGATGCTGACTTGCAGAGCCCATAGAGATACTAAGGAAATATTTTTCCTAGCAACAAGCGGCACATGAAAACATGAAGAAATGCTTCCCCTGCTCATATTTCCTTTCAGTGTTTTTGGTCATCTGGTGCTGAGATAAGAGCTGCGTGGTGAAACCTGCTGCTAGCTTGTGTTTTGCAAGGCAATCTGGAATAAGGGAACACATAAAGACTTTGTGCCTGTCGTTAACTAGCACGGAGGCCTTTCTGAAATCATGGTGGTGTGGTGCTGAGAGGGCATGCTGCCTGCCATGCCACCCGGCCCCGATGCCGCTGGGCCGCTTTCATGCCGCTCAACACCAGCCCCTCGAGGGGCTCTTCAGCCAGCGAAGATAAAGAGGTGCATGGCATTGTCTTAAGATGGAGGCCATGTCCAGACCTGGTAGTACAGCGGATAAACGAAATGATGCCCTGTCTGAGACAGATCTCTTGCCAGTGTTGCCTGAGGTGCATGTTCCTACAGACCCCAGCTCAGGTGAGGCCCTTAGACGTTGCTCTAATGAAAATGCAACAATTAATGAGGGCTGAAGGTGAGCACTCCCAGGTGTCAGGGATGGGCAGCCCCCCACTAAGAAGACCATGAATGGGAGCCCTCACTGCCATTCGGTTGCATAGGCGGGAACTCCGCCACTGCCTTTCTGAGGTAAATGGAGGAGGGGTGATGGTGGCCTTTGCTCACAGGGCTCCCAGGGAGACCCCTGATGGGCTTCCCCTGCCAGGCTGATGCGCAGGTGTCCACCAGGCACCATGGCCTGGAGCCCCCTAGGGAGTGCTGGCCACACAGGTGTGTGCCATGGCACATGCTGCTCGATGGCCGCACTCCTGAGGCCTTTCTCCTGGCTGGACCTGGGTAGACAGTGGGACGACTGGGGATGAGAGACAAGGGGAATGGGTCAGCAGCAGACAAGTGGGGCCTGGTTGTGGCCCTCTCAACTGAATGTGGTGACTGGAAGCAGTTTTGAGTCCCAGAGCAAGCATGTGAAGCATGGACACCATTTCCTTTCCCTTTGTGTCTCTGAAAACCTGGGGATGGTGCTTTATCCTGACACGGCAGTATTTTCTGTTTTCTGCCTGCCAGTGGGACAGAACTAAAGTGTTAATGTTATTTTAACTAAAGTGTAGTTTTCTGGGATTGAATTATTAGCTATGTGGGGGCAATGACTGGTACTTGTGTCTGCTTGTGAGTAACACCCCCTTCTTTTCTGTCCTTGCTCAGCCATGCTGAAACAGCGTTCGCAGATGCGAGGGCAGCGGCCGCAGCAGAAAGGCTTTGTCAACACCAGCAAATCACTGTTTCTGCCTCTGCAAGGTCAGCTTCTGAAGGCAACGTGTCCGAGACTACGGCTCTGCAACCGGTGAGGGACATGAATTGTCAGGAAGCGTTTAGAAATCATACAGTATTAGTGGGTAGAGTGAAAGCACTCTCATTCAGCCTCTGAATTTAAGACCAGCCTTCCACCCATAGGGTGAACATTTTTTGAGTAACTTCAGTGGGGTTAGGATGAAGCCCAGGAGGTTCTTACTCATCACTTGATGGGTTACTGACAAGAATAATATCTGCAGAACATGTTCCTGTGTCATCAGTGTGTTTCCTGAATTTGTCCTGTAGTATTTTAGAAGAATTAATGCTTTGAAAAGGCTCAGTATAGCAAACTGAAAAGCTATACACTTACTCCTGTAGTTGTTCAGAAATAGTTTGCATAAAGATAGGAGCAGATTTGTAAAACTGGTTTGAAAGCTGCATGTAGGCAACAATAATACACACTAGAGGCAGACATGTGCCGCAAGATAAGAAACTATCCCACAGGCTTAAACTGGAGATCAAAATAGCATATTTTACCTGAATGTATATCTATGTTACAATATAATTCTTACAAACTCTGCTTAGTACTTCCATAGTTCCTGTGCATCAAGCTGGAGCTGGGTTTTTTTTTTTGCAGTGGAACTGCAAATAGTCCCCAGTTATGATGATTTAGCAAACTGAATTGTGAAGGATAAAGTTTTAAAAATAATCCCTCGGCATTTTTTTTTAGCTGAACTTGAACTCTTAAATGGTTTTCAGATTTGCCAGTCACTCGTTATAATTTATCCGGGAATTGTATTACAGTGAACATCCTAATATGTAGGGACCAGATAGAAGACCTAAAGACTCTATTGTGTGAAGAAAGCCGTATTTTCTGTTTTATCCTTCACTTTGGAGAGGAAAACAATGTAAGGAAATGGGGTGTTGATCAGTATGTTGTACACATCATGTTCTATAGAATGAGAGATACAGGGCAATTGCCTTCTGTCAATTCAAATAATGTATGTTGGTAAGGAACATACCCTGCTCCAGACAGTGCTTAATGACTTTAAAAAAAAATTGTTTTCTGAGCTGTTGCTGAAAGAATCTAAACATAAGTCAGAGTAAATTCAAAAGTGTGTATTTATTTCAAGATAGAAGTGGAAACATCCCCTCCTTGCAGCTAATAATAGGATGGACTTTGTTAAACAATTACATTGAAAAATATTAATAATAGGTGCTTCATGCATGTTAAACAAAACTTCAATAAGCGCTCTGTTTTATTGTTTAACTGTATGTATGAGTCATAAGGAAAGTGTTAATGTTCAGGATCGGATATGAATCATGTATTTGTGAACAATCTTCCAAGGCCAGCACTGAAACCCCAAACACATTTATTCTTTGTAGTTAGTCAGCTCTGTGCCTGGAAACTGAAAGTGTAATCAAAGTGAGAGTTTGTTTATTAACTAGTGGATGCTGTGCATCTTATTTACACAGATTGATAATGGGGGGTGAAAAAATAGGGAAAAAGGCTGGTAATGCATGGAGCTCGGTGTCCCTGGGGTACAAATCACAAAAGGAACCTGAGTAGCAGTAGCACCAGCCATTAAATGCTGAAAGCATTCTGTGACTTTAAAAGGAAATCTCATATTCATGAAGGGAATCCATATGGCACCATATTCACCAGGAGAGGTGCCCTATTCTCTTAAAAGCTGAGTTGTGGCATTTATTGTTTTGACTGCTTTAGCACTAGGGTGAGAGAATTCACTTCAAGGGGAACAAACAACAAGCGAAATGCATGGGAGTAACTTGGGAGCTATTACATATTGTGTTGATTGGCATTACAGATAGATAGAAAAATCTGAATTACTGAACGACAAACTCTTTGTGCTGGCTGTATTTGGGCATGCTAAGGAAATCAGGTTCTTTGTAGAAAGTAATCTCACCTGGTAATTATTGCCAATGATTGGTAATAAGTATGTTCCTAATTGCCCCTTTTGTCCTCTCTGGAAGGGTATAGAGTGAAAGGAAGGTTGAATTGCCTGTCCTGGAGGAGGGACAGAGGTAACTGCAAGGACTCATACTCAGTATTATGGGCTAAGAAATGTTGCTGACTGCTAGTTGTGGTTTAGGGGAGACCTCTGGAAATCCAGTTGAGTCTCTGATACTGCCTGACCTTGAAAAAACTGTTTTGCTTGTCTGTTTTCCCAACTGTAAAATGGATCCTGAAAAGCATTTGGTCAAGCTGCCTGTAGGCCAATGTACAATCCCTCCTTTACTCAGTGAATTTCTCTTGAATTTTAGTTCTGCTGGGAGTGTGCGACTTATGCCATTATGGCGTACAGCGTGGAACTGCTTTGGGATGTGACCGAATCAGCGTGGCTTTTGCAAAGGTATGTGCTTGTTTATCTAGCTCTCTGTTGGCATTCTCATCATTTGAAAGCATACTTCACTTTTAGCAATAACAAAAGTTTTTGTGTTTCTGTGTATATGGGGCTAATGTAACATTACCAGTCTAATCACGCAAGATCACAAAAATCTAAGCATTAATGATAATATCAAAACCAAGCAAAAAGTACTTTAAATGGCTTGGCAAAGGTTTGACTGAGCCTTCATTTGAATGGAGAATTCCTGGCCCTATACTCCTACCACTAAACCTCACGCTTAGGTAAGAAATAATATATTCCCAAAATGTGTTCATACACAAACTGTTCTGCTTGATAGCCTGAATAATAGGTTTTGCCAGACACTGAAATATGACTTGTGCTCTCAGGTGACAGGATGCTTGGAGTCAGAGCTGGCAATCTCCCGGCCCTTTTGGGGGGCCACTGCAGCATCCTCCACGGTGTCCCATAGTCTGGGACTTGCCTTTGAAATTTTGTGGAGAGAAGTGTGGGGTTTTTTGGCTTATAACTGTAAAGGAAGTAACAGTTAGTGTGCTACTCAAAGGAGACTTAATTGAAGTGAGATTTGGTGGTGGATGACCAAGTAGAAACCCATCTAAAGCACAAATCAGCTGTGATTCTAATCTAGACTGCATTTCCCAGCAACTTCCTACTCTGTCCAGTTCCTGAAATGCAGAAATTTCTTTCTAATGTGTTAATGTTTATATGTTTAAATCCAAGCAGTTGCACAAGGTTTACAATAACAGAAACAAATATATAAGTTCATTTTGCTGTTTTGGTCTGTTTTAAAGTTCTGATTAAACAGCTGTGCCTTGTTTGAGTGGAGCCAGACCTAACTATCACTGCTACTTCTGTGGCAGCAACAGAATTTGACATTTGATTACAATGCTTCCTCCCTCAGCCCGTGTTGATGTCTTTGTATTTCTAAGTGGTGTGCCCCATCTGCTCTCTTTAAGCTGAAGCAGGGAACTTCTACTTTTAAAATAAAGGCAAATCGAACCCTTTGCACATTATGGAATTTAGCCTTTTGAATTCTGTGACACCGTATAGGTCTCATCCTCCTTGTGCAATTTCAGTTAGAGTACAACTGTACAAACCAATGGCTGTTGTTTCTTTACAGCCATGTACTTTCTGGAGGCTGAAATAAAAATTGTACATTCAAATGTATTAGAACTTAAGCACCCTATTGCAGACACTTGGATCAGTCTGTCTTGCTGTTCTGATGACACTTATTTTATTGCTTGGTATCAAGTAGTGTCTCTGAATGAAAATATGTGCGGATATATCTATATTTATGTCTCTAGCTAAAAACTTGTAGTCATGTGCTGTAGCAGAGATCAGGAAGATGTGTTCAAAGAGCACTTCTGTTGCAATCCAGTGTGAACTGATACCTCTTTGCTCACTTTCATGTTTGGTACTGTCTGGCATGAGAACTGCCCAAAATAAAGGGATCTCCCTGCACTGCAGAACTGTTTGAGGTACTCTTCTTTTAATGCCTGTCCTTGTTGTTGATGAAGAAGCATGCCTGGAAAAGGCGATGGAGCCAATGCACTATTGCTCTGTTGGTGTTGTAGTTTAACTCTGTTAGCGTGGAGGAGTTTAAAGGTGTCTTACAACCTTTCCTGTTATCTCTCTTCTGTGTGATGCTGTGCCATCCATATCAGTAATGTAGGATGCAGTGTAGTGGTTCTCCTTATTTGTGGCTGTAGCTGTAGGTCAGATTTATTGAATTTTTTTTCTCATCAGAAGATTAATTTTGTCTGCTGTTTCTTGTCTACAAAGTCTTTCAGACTTCTGCCTGCCTTCAGCAGGGTCAACCAGCAAAGCTTGCCGCCTTCTCAAGGTTGAAAACTTAAACTTTGCTGCCATACATTGTCTGTGGGTTAAATAATGACTGTGCTGAGCTGATTAACAGAGAACATTCAGTTTCCTTATTGCTGATGAAAGGGCTGGAATACGTGTCCAAACCCCATTAGTGGAAATCTAGTCACTGCTGAACTATGCAAGATTTTCAGAATTCATGCAGTAAAAATGTACAAATATGAAGTATGAAAGAGGAAAAAAGAACTAATTTTGTGAGTTGTTTCTGGATTATTGCAGTGTGTATGTGTGTGTATATATATATATATTTATTTATTTATTTTTTAAAAAGACCATAATCTTTGCTAGTACAGGGTCAAATAATTGTTACTTAAGATGTTGTAATCTGAAGTATCTATATGAAACAGTAGTTACACGTCTTACCTTAAAGGTCTCCAGACCCTCACAACCAATATACCAGCAAAAAAAACAGACCAGCTGCCAAGCTCTCAGCGATGGGACTGTGAATGGAGGCAAGCTAAAAATGGGGCCTTTTCAGTTGCACTTTTTAGATGCTTATATTTGGTTGCTTATAGGAGTTGTTGAGTGCCTGACTTTATCAGACCTTGTGCTGTTGAGAGAACAGAATGAGCTGTTCTTTTTCTCTCCTGTACCCATTGAAAGATCCCGTGAGAATAACTGATTCGGTCCCAAAGGAGAGCTGAACCCTTGTGCTTCACAGCGGTTACCCAGTATGAGGAGGAAGGATTCTCCTGTTGTGAATGTTCTTAAGGCTCCTCCAGATGGTTTTTAACATCGCCATTGCTGTATCAAGACCTAGATTAGAAATGTGTGGATTTTTTTCTGTTAAATGTAGCTATTAGGGCATATTTAATATTCAATTACAAACAAACTAGTTGAATTCTTTTAGTCTGAGGAAAAAAAGAAGGACAGAATTAGGTATAAATTAGCAGCAATGGAAAAGGTACTTCGTGGAGTTTAAGCTTTTGTGTGCTGTTCTCGGTATTCAGTAAGGAAGAAATGCATATCAGAGGCTTTTATTGTTTAGTTAAGCTAAAAGCTGTCCACAATGTGGTGATTACAAAGTCCACGTTACTGAGTAAGTACTGGCAATGGCTTGTAGGTACGAAAATAAGTGTATTAATGACTCCATATTCTACTTTTTCACATGACCCTTATTCTGATGGTAATTTACAGATTACATTCATTTGCTAAATAAACTTTTACCTAGAAATAAGACTATGATAACTTTACTTTTATATGACTAAATTGTTACTGTGTTCTAACACAGCATCTTCAAGAGCTGTGTATTGTAGACAATGCTCTTTCAGGAAGCATTGTGTTCTGCAGGAAGAGATGTACAGTAGGAGAAAACAATGCTTCCACTAAAAAATTACTGCACTCCTTATCAAATAGGGAGTGGGAGGCCCAAGACAGACCAGAAGGGAAACTTTGTACAGCTCCTTTTGTTCCGTGAGGAGTCTTCCTCAACAGTGGGAGTGTTTCAGTCAGCTTCTAAAGGGTGACAGCAGTGACAACATTGAGAAATGTTATTAGGATGGAAAGTTGGTTGTATTTTTTATTTCTCTCCCTCCCATTTTGCTAGCAACAAATAAAACCTAACTGGCATTCAGGCCAAGTATTTTAAATATTGGGATTAGCACACTGGGTTCACATTCCCATAGTTCTCTGCAATTGATACCTTTCACTGGGCTATTGATAGTTACTGGGTTTTGTTTACTTCTTCCACTTTAGCACCTTTGTGGTTTGAGTGGCTATTTGTATAGTATTAGTAGCACGTACGCACTGAGTCTGTCATTGTGGACAATTATTTCATATTCATGTATGTTTATTATCACCCCTTTACAGCCCACTTGTCAGTTTTTAGGTGGGTAAATGTGCTGTGCTGAATTGCAGAGAAAGGTACTGATACCAGGAAACAGCTCACGGAGACTTAATGGCTTGGAGTAGTTCATAGTGGCAGGTGTAAGAGATAAAGTGTCATATTTAGTGGTATACGAAATTCTAGTGAGGGCCATAAAATCTGACCTAAGGCATCAGAACAGCAAGTAAGTTACTTAATTTTTTTTTGTTTGTTTAAGCTTGATATACCTAGCATTGTAATATTTTGAAGTACCTTTGTCTGCCTTCCGCTTTTATTGTCTTCAGATTCGCCTAGTCATAACATTCTTTCACTTAAAACAAGAAACACAAACTGCTGATTACTCTGAGTAGAAAGTAGGTTCTTTATAATGATAGATTTCATTTCTGATTGGGAATTACATTTGTGCTTTCCCAGAATTGAAAGGGATTTTTAACAAATCCTATGGTTTTGGCTCATTTCTGTTGGATGGATTTGTTGTCTTTGAGCCTCTCCGGTTGCACTGGAAAATGTTTACGAGCCATACTTCCTCACATTGGCATGTGAAAATGCAATGGCAAGAGTTTTGCTCTGCACACAGTATGTGTCTGGTCCCTCATTCCCCAGATTGGATTGATGTTATTTGTCATTGCTTGCTAGAAATTTTTAGGTAGCCAGACACCTGTACGTTTGAAAGGAGCAGAGCAGATGCCTCTGCTTTTTGTGGCTGTTAGGCATTCAGGTTTTTTTTCCTCATTACCCCAAGACTGTGCTGGCTCAAACCTACCATTGTGTTGAACAGAACATGTAATAATCCATTTAAAATATAACACATTTATCACTTGGCTCAGATCAAAGGTGCGTGCCTTCAAAGGCTCTAATTAAACTGTGATGATGTAGAGTGCTGGCTTTATCTATATAGGTTACAGACTGATGGTTGAGTGGTTTGTTTTGTTTTGTTGTGTTGTTTTTTTTTTTTTTTAAAACCTATGAGTTCGATATTGCAAAACTCTTGAGATGTTTCCCGTCACTGCTGTTGATCAAAGTGTTGAAATAAATCCAGGTTTTCCAGTTGGATTCTTTCCCTTTTCCTAGCTAGAAACATTTAGTATATAAATTGTTCTGTTCAGCTACGTCATGGTATTACTGTTCTTCCTTACTGCCTCAGTCTTCCATCTCCCTCATGTGCTCTCCAAGTTCCCATAGCTTAATTTCTCTGACATTACTAGTGCTGCAGTTTGTAAACCATTTACGAAGACGCCACAGATGGGAAGCGTATCTGTTTCTAGTTCAATTTTGGATGTGGAATTCAAGCCATACTTAAAAGTTTGTTAACCGTTTAGGTCAAAATGTGATCTTATGCTGCAGTCCAGAGAATAACTTGAGTTTTACCTTGAATCATGGCTTCTTCAAGGATTTGGACTGAAGTTAAACCTGGTTTAGTGGTTTGCAAGGCTTCAATCAGTGATTTTTAGAGATGGTTAGGAACAGCATGAGCTGGGCCAACATCCTCTGACGCTTAAAGAGTAATAAAACTCTGAGCAGAGCCTGTTTTTGCACAGCTCTGTTTAAATGCAACTAAAACCACTTTGCTCAGGAAAGCAGGGTTAATTCTACTGTATCATCATAAGATGTCTCTATAGATTGTCTATGAATTACACACTCCTAAGTGCTGTTAATTTGGAGAGATGAATAGTAAGGTTATTTCACTTGGGAAAAGGTAGATAGGCACATAATATTGAATTGGATTACAAGTAAGAAAAAAAAGAAGTGTAAGAAAGGTGTGGAAAAAGTCTTGAGCTGGAGTTAAAACAAGTTAGGTGCTAAGCCAGTAAAAAAGTAAAAATGTAGGTAACAGAAGCTAGGGCTGTGGAGTAAAGGGGGAAAGGCTGTGTGTAGCCAAACTCAGCCAGTGTAGCTTCTCTGAAGCCAGTGAAGTTGCACCCAGTTAAGGCAGGTATAATTTTTCTACTTGATTTCATACTCTACTATTTTCTCAGTGTCAGTGAAACTCTCCTGAATACAAATGAACAAGCCCTCTTCCTCCAGTTCTTCTTTCCTTATGAGTAGCCAGGACCATATGTTCTACTTGTCTATGATCAATGAATCTCCACTTGCTTCAGATTCTCTTGTAAAATGACGTATTCATGTAAGCCTTGTGTGTAAAAACTGCAGTCCAGTCTCGCAAGCTTACATGAGCAACTAGTCAAGTGAATGGTCTTGTTTAATTTTGTGGAAATGCTCACATGCAGTTTTTGCAAGATCAGGCACACCAGATGATAAGCTGTGTTTTATTACAGTATACTCTATCCTTTGGCCAGTACAAAACAGTGATGTTTTCTGATTTTATTTATATATATATATATAAAAAATACACAAACTTTTGGCAAAAAACTTCACCGATATTCTGAAATCTGGGAAGCAGATACTGCATAACTAATTCACTATTTCAGTATTAAGGGTGGGGGCAGCAGAGTTGTTATAATTTTCCTTACAACGCATTTAAATTTGGTATGTAAGGTCTTAAAAAGAGTGCAAGTGAGAGCCAGCTGCCCACGGAGAACTCTCTCTCTTCTTTTTCGCCGTCTTTTTTCAGGGCAGCCAAGTCATCTCTTGTAGTAAACTGCTGAGTCAATAGATTTAAAACTCACCAACTGTTTCTTAATTCTATATAGTTAACTGATAAGGACCTGTTTAAGGGTTACACCCTTCTGTATTTACATTGTTAAGGCAAACATGGTTATAGGAAGTAGCTACACTTAAAATCTACGGTGTGTATTATACAATATCACAGTATTCTTTTGGCATATTTAATTTAATTTTTGTGTGCGTGCTAATGTAGTGCTAGAAGCCGGAGAGCTGCGTTCATGATGATGGATATGGCAGGCTGCTGCCAAGCAGCTTCCTGACAGAACCTTCTCTCAGCCTTTCAACTGACCTACTCCTCGACGCTCCTAGAAATAGGCCAGTCCTTCAGTTCCCCTTGCTATTTCAAATTCTGGCTGCAGCAACAAGTTGCTGTTTATTGAAATGAAGAGATAAATCATACTGGGAATGGTGTGCCCAGCCATGGGAAATAGTGTCTTTCCCCTCTTTATGTATTAATGTCCCCTTTATGTCTCTGAGGGAATTTAGGAGATTCTTGGACAACCACAGGTGAACACGGAGGGGTGCTGTGACTTCCAGGTACAGCATGACTCCCCTCCGTGCAGTCATGGGGGAGTTTTGCCGAAATAACAAGAATGAACATCTGTAAAGTTTATAAAAACTACTCCATAAATGTATTTGATGGAATGGAAATTGTCTTTTTGAAACATTCTGCAGAATTTAATAGATTTTGGATAGAACTGTCAGTGCAAATACATTTCGAGTAAGATAATTTTTCATTTTAGATCAAAACTATAAACTGCATTTCAATGGCATATAAAAAGATCTTTGAAAGCTCTATTTTGGATTCCTAAAATTTGCGTGTCAAAGATGATATAATAAGTATTTTGTGGTTTGGGTCTTTAATTGTAAACAATCAACAACCTTCACCCTATCGTGTCTCCTTGTTTCCTACTCTCATGGATGATGCTTGGCCAAAGCCAGAAGACAGTTCTAAATAGTGCTGTTTCCACGCTCCCTCTGTCTCCTCCTTTCACCTTTTGGATAACTTAAGAAAAAGCAGCTGTTTTAAAGGGTGACAAAACTCAAGAGCTATCTCTGGGATAGGGCAGGATTCAACTATGTGGAAATATGCGATTTCTCTTTAGGATGAAAAAGAGAGGGAGAACTGGGACGAGGATTACAGTTAGGAAGAAATGTTTTGGTTTTTTTTT
>WHYT01014623.1:95140-172986 GCA_009806455.1 Tetrax tetrax
GTCTTTTTTCAGGGCAGCCAAGTCATCTCTTGTAGTAAACTGCTGAGTCAATAGATTTAAAACTCACCAACTGTTTCTTAATTCTATATAGTTAACTGATAAGGACCTGTTTAAGGGTTACACCCTTCTGTATTTACATTGTTAAGGCAAACATGGTTATAGGAAGTAGCTACACTTAAAATCTACGGTGTGTATTATACAATATCACAGTATTCTTTTGGCATATTTAATTTAATTTTTGTGTGCGTGCTAATGTAGTGCTAGAAGCCGGAGAGCTGCGTTCATGATGATGGATATGGCAGGCTGCTGCCAAGCAGCTTCCTGACAGAACCTTCTCTCAGCCTTTCAACTGACCTACTCCTCGACGCTCCTAGAAATAGGCCAGTCCTTCAGTTCCCTTTGCTATTTCAAATTCTGGCTGCAACAACAAGTTGCTGTTTATTGAAATGAAGAGATAAATCATACTGGGAATGGTGTGCCCAGCCATGGGAAATAGTGTCTTTCCCCTCTTTATGTATTAATGTCCCCTTTATGTCTCTGAGGGAATTTAGGAGATTCTTGGACAACCACAGGTGAACATGGAGGAGTGCTGTGAGTTCCAGGTACAGCATGAGCTCTGTGCAGTCATGGGGGAGTTTTGCCGAAATAACAAGAATGAACATATGTAAAGTTTATCAAAACTACTCCATAAACGTATTTGATGGAATGGAAATTGTCTTTTTGAAACATTCTGCGGAATTTAATAGATTTTGGATAGAACTGTCAGTGCCGATACATTTCGAGTAAGATAATTTTTCATTTTAGATCAAAACTATAAACTGCATTTCAATGGCAAAGCTCTATTTTGGATTCCTAAAATTTGCATGTCAAAGATGATATAATAAGTATTTTGTGGTTTGGGTCTTTAATTGTAAACAATCAACAACCTTCACCCTATCGTGTCTCCTTGTTTCCTACTCTCATGGATGATGCTTGGCCAAAGCCAGAAGACAGTTCTAAATAGTGCTGTTTCCACGCTCCCTCTGTCTCCTCCTTTCACCTTTTGGATAACTTAAGAAAAAGCAGCTGTTTTAAAGGGTGACAAAACTCAAGAGCTATCTCTGGGATAGGGCAGGATTCAACTATGTGGAAATATGCGATTTCTCTTTAGGATGAAAAAGAGAGGGAGAACTGGGACGAGGATTACAGTTAGGAAGAAATGTTTTGGTTTTTTTTTCCAGTGGATAAAATAGAAGTTTGGAATTCAGATCTTCTGCTGTCTTCTATCTTCTCATTTTCTATCTAGTTTCTTCTGTCTTCTTACATTTAAAATAAATACTACAGCAAATAAACTAATTTATAAAATATACCCGGGTCATTGGTACTGCAGTTTCTCTTCCTCTTGTTTTAAAACTGAATGGTAACCAACGGAAATGAATTTTGAGACATGATCTTGCAGTGTATCTTAGGCACAATCTGAGGAAACCCACCAAATGCAAGTTTCTCAGTCCAGATGGGCAAAAAAAGGACGTAACTCTGGACTCAGACTAGACTTGACTATGACATATGAGCTGAATTCTTCAGCCCTGTCAAGACTGAGGTCTTCGGTGGGTGTTGGTGCAGAACAGGATTTTGGATGATAGCATATGTCGTATCCAGTGCTGAGGCATGAGTGACATTCAGGCACCAGCAGTAAGTTGACAGCTCAGGTAAGGGTTTCCAGGATTCCCAGTCTGCTCTCAAAAATTCACTCAAGGTCTGTTTGCAGTACTCACCTTCCTTGCGCATGACTCCCTTCTTTCCACAGGATTTTATGGGGAGTGGTTACTCTGACAACCTTTATGCCTTTGAAAATCTCCCCCAACAATAGTTATCTGATGTACCATCCATTCCAAGGACATTATGAAATTTATCTTGACTGTCTTTAGGGCTTTTGAAAACATTGGATTATAAAAAAGCTAGTAATTATCAATTGTTTTATTGTTAGCTCAGTTGTAATGTTTTACCTGGGCAAAGAGCAGTATGTTTTTCTGTTGCCTGTAGTTTCTGTTTGGAGTAACAACCTTAGGCTGATTTTTAGAAACATTACAGTAAGAGTCCAAATGTTTCTCAGAATAAGAACGAAATTACATTTTGTCGCCTATGTCAAAAATGATCATCTTATTTTGGTTCATTAAATGTGCTAATGCTTGAAGCTTGGATTGAATTTAGTATCTAAAATTTGGCAGAGTTGTGGGCTTTCTGTGAAAGATCCTTCCCCCGCCATTCCTATGAACAGAATATATTTTTTAAGTCTTGGGCAAAAAAACCCAAGTGATAATTTGGATGTACTTATTAGCGCTTTGTGATACTACCATCAGTTCATTCCTTGAAGTATGCAAAACGTGTTTGGACTCTGCAAGCCCAGAGCTGAATGGGATCTTCCTAGGTCTAATTGCAGTCCCAAACTGCTGTGTCCCATGTTAAACATGGACAACCGTACAGGGACACTGGGGAATACAGGTGAAAACCAGAATCTGGATGTTAGTTTAACGGATTAGAGTTGCAACTAAGGAAAAGGAGCAATGTTTAGTGCTAGGGTGTTGAAGGCTAAAACAATTTGGGCAAGAACAATATGATGAGAAACCACTGGAATAGTTGATAAGAAAGGTCTGAGGAAGGATGTGGGCTCAAAGAGAGAAGTAGGATTGCAATAAGGAGCCTGGTATCTGGATACAGAGGCTAAAGAGGAGCTAGAAGGGGAAACAAGAAAGGGCATTGTGCCTGCAGAGAGAATTGGAGTTTTGCCAAGGTGAGGCTCCTGTGTTCCTAAGTAAAAAGACCAGGACATGGATAAGGGGAGAGGCAGAATGGGAACTGGGGTAACATACGATTAGATAAGCTGATAAGCTTTGCATTGAGCAATGCGCAGCAGTTACTCCCTTGATCAAGGAGCATCAAGATTTCGTTTTCATGTTTTCAGTTTGCGCTGGGGGTAGATCTGCAGAAGGATCAAGCTTAGCCGTTCAAAAGCAGCAAGCGTAGGTAGTGACAGCCCTATTGCCACTGGAGCTGTGCTCATCTCTTTGTAACCAAAAGTTTCCCATTCAGCTGCAAATCGCATCTCACTTGCAGCAACTTGCTTTGGTGAGAGAAGGTGATGATTTGTGTAATGGCTTGAGCTTGAAGTGGATGAAGTGGGATCTTTCCATTTGGTTCCCAATTGATGGGGATACTCCCAGCGTCTCTGGCTGCTGCTTGCAAAGGCAGAATGAAACTCCAGTGAGTGAGCCTGGCTGTTTGTGTGCCACTTCTGAGCTGAATCATCAGCACTAAAAACCACATTCAATGCTTTACTCAGAGCGCGCGTGGTATTTCTATAAGGGAAGTTACAGTCACACTGGGTGGAGGAACCTCCCTGTCTAGCTATGGGGATAGTGAATACAAGGAAATGCTTGCGGTTCTGGACATGATGGCATCTTTTGGTATTTCTCTGCTATTTTTTGCACTGATGCATTTCATTTGGCAGTTGAGAATTTCACAGCAAACACTCTGTAAGATGCAAACACTCTGTTCCAAAGTTTTATGTTTTGGAACATTAATGGATTTTTATTTTTTTTCCTCCCTGCTGAATGTTTCTTTTTCTTGTGAAGGTAAAGCTGTATGTGAACTGCATACTGAGGGGGGCTGCAGCCCAACTGAGGCAGGCACACAGATGCTTTTAGTGTTCCCGAGCATCATGAGTGGGCTTTGGGAGCCACTCACAACCCCTCCTGTCCAAGACTGGAGTGTGCTTTCCTTTCCCCTCTTTCTAAACATTGTGCGACATGCATGTAATCCCCAAAGTGTTTCTTAAGATTCAGATGAGGAAAATCATTATTTATTCTGGTCAGCAGCCACGTAGCACTGGAGAATGGACAGTGCTCTGCTTTACGTTCTGCTACAATTGCCATCTCCTTTTTTCCCTTTCCCAACCGTTTCAGCTGAGGGTGAGAAATACTTGATGCCCACAGTCTCTGTTCGTATTCTGTCTTTAATGAGACTTTGGGGATCTGTAAGGAATATTTTGTGGGACTCAGTAAGTGTAAGTTCCCATGTATTGTGATGAGAAGTGCATATTACTCAAATTTTTGTGGGCTTCATTGTATTGGCCTAACCTCTGACCCTGTACCACTGTGACCTAGCTTCCTGGCAACTTCTGAATCGAGGCCCTTTCATCCCAGCTGTATGATAGATCCCGAGCAGGAGCGTGGAGTAAATGTGGTTTCTTATTCATGAATTAAGCCTTAAATGAATTGAGCAACACTGGTGTATTGTAAAAGGCAAGGAGAGATTGAAAAGGTCTTTTTAGAGGACCAGTGCTGAAGGTGTTTGGATTGAGACAGAATAACTTGGAGGAGTTACAGCTGGGCGGATCAGTTTATTATTTCTTCAGATTTTTAAGGCCTCCTTTCACTTATTAATAAATTCTAGTCCGCTATCTTTACCTATCTAATTTTTAAGAAAAATAAAATTGATCTGTGGCATAATTCTCCTTTCTTTAGTCTTTGTTGATGAAAGGAGTGCTTACATGCAACTTAAATAATGAAGGCTTCCAATGTGCACTATTTACATTCCCTCTTGTCTATATTTATGCTTTCATGAAAATGAAACTTGATGGAATATACTTTTCATTTCCTCTTCAATATTTCATTAATACACAACCACAGTTTATTGAATTTTGCACAGAACAAAATGCAGCCCTATAATGATAGTCTCTTTTGAATGTGGAATATTAAGATATAATCCCTTTTGCTTCCAATGTCACTGAGTCTGAGAACAGACAATAAATTTAATTTTTAAAATATTTCCACGAAGTCTGAGAAGTCTTCAATTTCTCTTGCAGAAATAATGAACAGCTGCCATTGTTCTCACTGACTTCAGTTGAAAGTTTAGAGTGTTTGTTGCTTATGAAAACCCGATCTCTCATGAGAAAGACGTTTGTCTAAGAGTGATATTCTGTAGCCCATACATAAGATGGAGAAAACGTCAGTAGTTAGAAGACAGGTGGAAACACAAAAGCAAATGAACATCCATAGTCACTCGTGTGCCTGTTGCCAGTTTTAAGCACCACACGTCACTGTGTGGCTGGAACGCCTTCAAAAACGGCTTGTCTCCAGCATTTTGGGTTGGTCTTGGTTACTGCTCTGCTGCTAAAAGCTATTAAAATGCTAGCCAATATTTGAATTAAACCCAGCCTGTCTGTTCTAGGTAACTAATGTTCTCATCACAGACTTACTGTCACATTTTCAATTGATTTTAAGCTGCATCTGATATGTGCGCTTGAATAAATAGGACCTCCTTCCTACCTCCCAATGAACTTCTGTGCACTGGAATGGGTCATTTTTAATTCATCTGTGGTTTTCAATGTGTTGGTTTAAATTTATGTAGATAAGACGTGTACTTATGTGTTCAAGAAGGCTGTGGATGTATTTCAGTTACTCTTTCAGCACTGGTGAATGAATTCCTTTTAAAAATATATAAACGCCCCACTTGTAGCTAACAATTTTGTGGGGGTGATCAATGGGTCCTGTATGTGTGGGTCTGGTACTTCCACAGGGAAGTGAATGAAGCGAGCGTTGGGGTAAGACTAGATGATCTCAAGAGGTCCCTTCCAACCTAAACAATCCTGTGATCCTGTGACAGCAGGCGTTGCTGAAGCGTGTGCGTAGCACTACCGGGGCATAAGCTGTTTCTGAAGCTATACAGCAAACTCTGTCTTTTGCCTTTTTCAAAGCTAAGATGGGGAACAGCTGTTTGGAGAGGGCATGGCACCCAGCAACTAACTGCCCCGTCCTGTGCACGGCGTGCAGACAGTGTAGGGCTCTCATGGCTCTGCCTGGCTCTGGGAGGGCTGGGGTGCTCCTTGACATGCCTGGGGCCTGGTGCTCACGGGGAGCCGGCTGCCAGGCTGGTGGGACAGGGAATCGTTTCTCTCCAAAAGCACGGTCTGCGCAGGCCAAGTAGGCCCCCCGTAATTGCTCTGCTCTGCTTGAGTTCTCTTCCCTCCGAATGCATCAAAACCTGCATACGCATCCATGAGGTCAGTGGGCTCATAGTGAGAGCTTTTGACTTTAGGCTTTAACTACTGAGGAGTTTTAATCAAAATGTCTTCTCTCTTTTCAACTATTTGATGTTTTATAACAAATAGTTAAATAATGTGAGAATTCTTCTCTTGGATCACTGTCTCAGCTGAGTTACTGATGTAATACCCTGGGGAACCCTGAGTTTAAAATATGCTCTTGCTGTCATTATAGCCTTATATTCCATGTATTTTCACACTGTTCTCAATCCATGCCTTTCCAACCATTAATGCCACACAAAGCTTTCCCTTGGGAAAGTGACCAGAAGCAGCCTGTAGCTGATGTTAGGGTCCTCTGGGGAGAAAAACAGAGAAATGGAAACTGCCTGTAGCATGAACAATTTCTTAATGAAACAGATACCTTGTGGAAAGTGTATTTTTTTAAATTTTTTTTTTCCCCCAAGCAGACTTTCCCCTCTATCACTACTGCTGTAGCAAATCTATTTGTTCGAGGTAAAAAAAAAAAAAAAAAAAAGGTTTAATTCACACAGACCTGACTCTTAGAGCTTCACAGGCCTCGCTGTGCCTTTTGCCAAGTAAAGATGTAAACATCTAAAGATTTGACTCTGTGAAAACATGTGATGGTAATAAAGCAAACAAATTCATTATGTTGACAGCAATAACTATTCTAAGTGGACTTTGAAGGGACTATTATTTTAGTAGGAATTAATCCCACTTGCATCACCTTGATTTTTCTTAAATGAAGTGTCTTTGCCTTTGCCTGCCTGTATGCTGGTCACTTTGCTTGGTGGTAATCGTACATTATATACAGGGAAAGAAAGTTTCCTGTGCAGTTTATTTCAATAAACTATTGTGTATCAGAATAGATGCCTGCATTCCATTGCAATTTAGTTTTCAGGAGTTTGTCCTAAGAAAAATAGAAGATGAAATAGCGGAAATATCTGACTTCCATGTATCAGGAAATCATATGTAAAAGCGTTGTTATTGCTGGCTTTGCCCAATCTGCTGTTAGCCCTGAATCCTTGTTGGTGACCTGATGAGACCGGATTTCATCCCGTCTACCTGCTGGGTGGAAATGCATGTCACAGCAGCAAAAGCATCTGCTTCCTCTAGTTCAAAGCTTTGGCAGTGGTGTGCTTGATTCTTAAATTGGTCTTAGAAGTTGTTTGTCAAGTGTGTGCTTAGTCATCTGTATTTTTATTTTTGGTTCATGTCACTCAGCAGCAGCTCTTGGTTACATTCTTCCATCAGAAATGCACGAGTTAACTTTCTTTTATAGTTCTAAATATCTTTGAGTTTGAACGGTTAACACCCTGAACACCTGGGTGGTAATAAGAAGTGAAGAAGCTCTTAATTCATAAAGCTGGAATGATTGATATGTGTGCCTTCTCAAAGGAAAGAAAGTTTATGAATGGGTGAGTCATGTTGGTGCAGATGGTGATATGAAAAATAATACCTAATCGAGAACAAATATTTAAAGTGACTTTCACCTGTGCACAAACATACCAGGTGCTTTTCAGCAAACCGAACACTGCGACAGCTAGAAAGATGTGCAGCTTGCAGCTTATTTGATTGAGTGATATCCGGTGCATAAAGTACTTTCTCAGTCTCTCCAAGTTTCAGAGCTGTGTGCAAACAAAATATCTCACTGTCTTGCTTCTGTTGATGATACATAGCTCATGTCTCTTTAATATTTGGGCTGTACATTCAAGCTAATAGGTAAGCCTCCCTCTATTAGGTGTCTGTGACTCTAGAAGCAGCCCTTTCCATTACACCTAATTAAATTAGTCTCTTTTGCACACAGGCCTCGCAAGAATGTTACAGGTAGAAGGCAAAGTTTTTCTACATCGCAAGAGAATGCAATGAGGTTTTGAACTAGCACCGATGAGCCAAGTAATGTGGTTCCTACTCAAGAAAGAAAATGCCACTGAGGTTTTACCTGAAGTTAAATCATTTTATATGAACTTGGCTTTAGTCAAAATTTAGTAGGGAAAAAAGGATGCTCATTGCTTTGCCCAGCCAAAACATACCAGTTCTTTTATAGAGTTTAAGAGTGGGAATTAGACTTAATGTCAAATCTATTCTAGACTTTTACAGTACAGGCTGACAAACAGAATACTCATTGGTACCTATTGTGGCTTTTATACGTACCTGTGACCAGTAGTGAATGCAGGGAGGCTACTAGCTAGTTGGACTGGCCACTGGGGAATAAATTTTGTCTACCAAGGGTAGACTACACAGGGTTATAGAAAAGTATATGAATATGAAAGTGTATCTGGTAAACAAAAAAAAAAAAATGCACTAAGGGGTCATGGCTTTGGTGGCAGATGGAAAACACTTCAGGGTAAAGACCTTTAATTTGTGCAGAACAAAACAGAATGGGAACCTTACTACACTGAAGATGCTGAGTGCTATAGCAGCACTGGTAAATACACCAGTAAACTCCTTATTTTGCTTTTTTTTTTATAGCTTCGTAATAAATTCTTAGTATTCATGCTTAAACAGATATGTATGCTGTCAGATAGGAACTAAAATACTTCAAAGGACGCTGCAAATATAATTTATTTTGCCCATCATGTAAGTGGTAAAATAAAGACAGAAATATTAAATTATTAAATCTACATCATTGCAAGCAAACAATGCCTGGAATGAGTTGTTGTCTTCAGGTTTCTAGGCTTATGGCAGTTCTTCTGCCCCCAGTGCCTAGTACGCTAGACACGAAAACTCACTAAGTCAGTTATGGAAAATACGTGACCAGTGGCCCAGCTCAGACCTACCATGTATTTGTCACCCAAGGTACTCTTTGATAGGAATACGTAAAATTAAGAATTCAATGGAAGAGCTGCTTCTAAAATCTGGTATTTTGTAGCCGGGGAGCACAGGACACTGACCTGGCTAGCTTGACACATGCACTGCAAAAATTTTTGCAGTAGTTTAGAAGGTCTAATACATTTTGTGGTATTATTTGCCCTCTCTTTTACCTACCTCATCACTCCATTCCCTTGACCCCCCCTCAAAAAAAAAAAAAGTAATTGAAGTGATGGGGTGAACTTACAGGATGCAGATAACTGACCTCTTTTTTGATTCTGTTGTCCTATCATGCACATGGTTAATCATGAGAAGCTTCATCTTGCTTTGAGATATAATAAGGGCCATTGAACTCTAAAAATGTAATGTCACAAAAAAAGAATGTGTTTGTACTAATTCCTGTTAGCTGTGATGCCGGCACTATAAAAGCTTCTGTACATGTTGCACTGTTTTATGTTTTAGTTGCGAACATGAGACACTGCTCATTAGAGAAATGGGAATATCAAAACAGCATTTTGAAATAATTTTGGTGAAAACATTCATGGAATGTATTATCCATACATAAATAACACTAGTAGCATTATTCATTCTGGCCTTAGTTCTTAGCAAGAAATTATCTCTTGAACTCTGTAACTAAGCAGGACTGAAAGGCAAAAGAGGGTAGAAATGACTGAACTGTAAAAGAAAAAGGAATTCTTTAAAAATAAACTTGGAGCAGCGGGCACCATGAGAAATGGTAACACGATTTGCAGTTACCCTGAATGTAATGCTTACAAATCCCTAACTTGCATGTAAATCTTCTGAAGTGTTTTATCATGGTAGCTACAGCTGCTTATGCTTGAGTCCTCTTAACTCTTATGTCAACCCAGTTCCATTCTAACACAAGAGATTGCTGGAGCACCCATGATGCTGTGAAAAGCCACGCCAGTTCTTCAGTAAAATAGTACAAACTGAGGTTTCCTTACAGATTTTGGCTGTTGTTGTGCTATTGGAGTCCCTGATTCTGAATAGGATATGAAATGGAAATCCTGAGCAGTTTTTGATCCTACTGCAAGACTGGAGGAGAAATCCTGCTGCTTTCTCTGGGACAGCAAGTAAATTACCCTCTGATTTTTATAGCTTGGAGCTGTCTGGGAAGATCCAGCAGGTCAGGTCTCTGGTATGCACCTCATAGAAGCAGGTACCTGATCGCTGGACCTAGACACTAAATCAGTTTTCTAAGAACTCTTCAGTACACAGGAAAAAAAAAAAAATGAGCAGGGTTACCTAGGGAGGTATGAAGAAAATGTAATCGGTATGACACTTGCAAAGACAAAGTGTTAATTTGTGTCTTGGAATCTGAGTTAGTGGAACGCTATGTGACTGCACAGTTATACATGCTGATTATGCATATGGATGCTTTCTTCTGCTTTTTTTGTGGTACAGTTATGTCAATATAATACAATTTATCAAATTAAGTCAATATTAATTATTAGCCTCATTAACTTATCTACATAAGGCTTTGTTGTATGTGCATTAGGGCTGTAATTTATACTGTTTTCCATTACTGGAGTACCTTCCCTGTGCGAACCCTAGGATTTCCTTAGAGTTCTGGCTATAACGACTTCAGTAACCTGCTTGCTTTCTGACTTGTGTCTAGCTCTGCTTCTGTTTGTCACTTTTGGTCCAGCGAGCTGCTAATGGCAATCTTCAGGGAGCAGCTGACAGCTTATTCCAAGATTGGGTTGGAAGAAATGAATCACCGTTTTTTTTTTACTCTTCAGGTAGCGTTCTCAATTTCCGTGAGTTGAAAAAAGAGGAAAATAAGCCAAATTATAGCTCTTGTAATTCAGCTTTAGCTGAGCTCATTTTAAAGGAGTTGCAGGTGCTGAAATAGCTGGTCAGCAGGAAACAAAGTACGAAAAAGGGTGTTATTTAAGTTGTCCCATTGCTACATAACTTACAAGTTAATGTTTCTGAGTTCAAAAGAGAGGAAGGTCAACATGGATTCTGATAAAGTTTATCTCGCATCAATAAGTTCAGAGGCTGGAGAGGGAAAACAAATTGGACACTTTTAATTGTATAGTAATTCCCCCCAAAAAAATCAGTTAAGGGGATGCAGATAATATGGACCCATGGCTAAGAACACGCAGTGGGTACTTTGAGAAAAGATGAGGTATACAGGGCTGTAGTATGGATTTTCATAGTTCCTTGTTTTCATTTTCAGTGTGCCTACCTTCTTCATTCTTGTGGATAAGTTCCAAGAGGTAAAACATGCGTGGGCGCACACAGTACTGTTACGACTGTGAAAGCAAATCTTTTGAGTTAAATATTCAAAACTCTTGACTACCTCTGAAGTTAAGTGGCTTGTTTAATTCAGAAGAACTGAGAACCATGCTAGAAACAAAACCTGGTGAAATTCAAGGCCCATTAAAGCCAGAGGAATTTTCCCACGCTTTTGCTAAAGGCCTTCTCCACTTCCAAGTAGTCCACCTTATTTGATTTATAGCGTTGAGATTCTGCTGCTGATTCACTCTTGGTTCAGAGTTTGGTACTCAGCAGGGCAAAAAGATTCTACCCTAACAGAGAAGCAGAGTCTATTTTAGCAACAGAAGAGAACATGACTGAGAACAGGATTTTAGATGCAGTAGGAAATGGATAGCTACGTGCGTTGTACATTTTGCAAAAAGATGCATCTGGAGATGTTGCAAGCAACCCCTTCAATTACTTGGAAAACAGAACTTCAGAGAAATCTGATCTTTTGCAGTTTGGGCATTCAATACTGAAAGTTGTCTTGACAACAAATCTATTTCCCAAATTATTTTTTTTTTTTCTAGCAGGAAATACAGTTGATGCAAAAGTCAGAATGATGTCAGAAAATGTGGAATGTCTGCTAGTTAACCTAGAGTTCAGAAATTTGCTTAGAAAGACAGACGTATAATAGAGACTGCTTGGGCCGGGAGTGGGGGTGGTGAGTCTAAGAAACTGAATTTTGGGACATTTTGGATTCTAATTTATTTTTTTTTGGCCATATGTGGAAGCACATGGGGAAAATGCAGTTCATTAAGAATATTGATATTGGCACGTAATGTTGGAGGTACTGGCAAGTCTTTCTTCATAATTATACCGTACATCTCCAGGTTTCTCCTTGCATTTTTTCAGACCCATGTATTTTCCAGCTAAAGATGACACGATCAGCTAGTTGCTGGAATAAACTGGAACAGCCTTGGTAAAGCAAATGCATTGGACAAGATTTTAAATGCACTTACTCAGTAGTAAATAACGGTTCCACGTAAAAACATAGACCTTATTAACAACAAGAGATAGATTTATTTCATTTAAGGCTGGAATCTCTATTGTTCAGCTTGCTGCTGTGGGAATGTAATGATCAAAAATAAGATGTTTTTTAATGTTTAGTGGAAACTTTTTGTTCACTTTTGATTATAATGAAAAAAAAAAAGTCTAACTCTAGTTGAACTCATTCTCTATAGTTCCTTGGAAATTTGTCTAAATACGCAAAACAATTTTCTCAACTATTAATTTCAGCATACTGTCAGCATTATAGATAACATTTGCTTTGAGGCTTATTTTAACTGTTGAAGTGTGAAGTTACCAGACTGCTTTTGTGCAACTATCTTCAGGAGGTGCTGTCTCCTATGCAAATGGACAAGACATGCAGCTTTGCAGAGGGAGGTTGACCTGTTCAGAAGTGAGTGCATTTAGTTTAATGCTGATTTTCTATACCACATTGTGAAACAGATGGATCTTTGGACTGGTTTATTAGATATTACTTTCCTGCAGAATTCCTTAAATAACTATACTCCCTGTCCAGAAACAATCATTGCATTTTAAGCCAGAAGGAGTTGTTAAGATCCTCCAGGTTGCTCGGTGGTCTCCCATTGGAGAGGGCAATCCCCATGTAGAGTGTCACCACTTCAGCCTGGGTGCAGGTGACAAAGCAGCTGCAGGCAATCTTCTGGGCCTCTCCACCTGTCCTCCTCTGGTAGCCAAGCCAAGAGGCTGTGCTTGATCTTCTGTGGCCTCCTGCTCTCAGGCATGATCAGACAGGAGGATCTGAAAGGATTTAAAACAGGAACCTGGTTTTAAAATAATTGCCTAACTTCTCTCCTGTGTAGCTTCAGCCTGCCATAGCCTCCAGAGAAGACTTTTTCTACCTGCAAAGCATTTTCTGCCTGACTTTCAAATTCCTTATGCCTTCTTCTTGACACTCCTGCAGCCACCAAGTTTATTTTCCCCTTAGTTTTCTTCTACACACAGAAATCCAGAGGCCAGCCCTGCCAGTAGGGGTCAGGGAATGCCTGAGCTAATCCTGTACACGAGGGAAGGATGGTACAACAAAACTGAGACACCTGAGCCTCCAAACTCTACCAGATTCTGCACAGAAACAGTTTTGTTAAACTGTTATATAAATGGACACTTATATAGACTAAGCAAAAAATACTTAAATTCCTTCCTGCCTGTAATACAGGTGTCTAAAAAAGACACAACTCCAGGATTTATAAGATCTAAACCTGCTCTTAGTTTTCTTTAAGAATAAATACAAAAGATAGTCAATATCTAGGTTAATTCCATGTGTTACAGAGCTATGGAAGTCACATACAAGTATAGGTCATATCACATACAAGTGAAGGCCTGAAAAGCCTTTCTCTAAATGTTGAGTTTTTTCACATCTCCCCAGTAAAGAAACAGATTTTCCTCCACCCCTTTAATTTTTAAGAGATAATTTCAATTCTGCAAACATGTCCACCTTTCAAAATCAGTCTTGAAAGTCAAGCTCTTTCACTGTTTGATGTTGAGAAGTACGCCTAGGACATGCAATAATCACATTCCGCGGTGCCACGTCATTACCTTGTGTTCCCTTTTGGAACAGGAGCTGTGTCGCCTACAAATCCATCTCTTTAACCTCCACTAGAGTCTCAGGTAGAATACAGATTCCCTGTGGGTTACACAGTCCTGTGCAGAAGAACTATTAATCTTTAAATGTCATTAAACTTGAATGTATGTGCACACACATACAAGTTTATACGGTATTACTGTTTATCAATCACCATCTCTCTGCTGGGCTGCTTTCTTTTTTCTTTCCTTTTTTCTTTCTCTTTTTTAACTTTTTTTTTTTTAATCTTGCCTTAGGAATTACTTTTGAAGGTATTTTGATTAGTTATGTAATTAGCCACTTGTACAGTTAAAAGCAAACTTTCAGGTCACATACTGTATGTTTACTCTTTGGCTTTAGGAGAGCTTCATTCAGAAGAAATTGCTATTGTTTCTTTGCCTTCCCATGGGAAAGCTTTAGTTTTGGAAACCATTCAACAAATGCAAGGTATGCAAAGAATACTGTAAAGACAGTTCTTGAGTTTGCCAATTTTTTTTTTATAGTCAGTAGTTACCAATTAATTTCTCTTGTAAAAAGGTAGAGGATTTTCTTATGCATGCTGCCGTGGACCGAGTTTTGATTTCTTGATGACCCATGAAATTTATAAACTGTCAGTGTCCTCTCCTCCCTTTCCTTCCTAATCCCCCTGCCCCAGACTGCAGCAGCTTTAAAAAAGGATAAAATGGCTTACCTTAGCTGATTCTCACTGATTGCCTCAACCATTCTTGAGAAAAAGCTAAAATTCAGAAAAATACAGTGAAATAGTTGTCTGAGCTGTTAGATTTTTAAGCTTAAGTCTATCATATCCCTTTCACTTCCAGTGAAATGGATGCATATTTCAACCATAGAGAACTTTTTAAGATTGAGAGCTCACTGGAGAGCTGAAGACACTCAGGAAGAGCTTAAAATTGTTTTTCATTAGGAAAAGGCTCTTTAGATGTCTTGGACAGAGTGATCAGTACTTTCAGTACTTGACGAATAATCTTCCTGAGTCTCTGTTATGGGATCATTATGATATTATGATATCCCTTTTTTATTATAGATTTAATACACTGCTACACTGAGTCCTAAATAAGTTGAATACACCCCCATCGTAAAACAGACTCACAGTCTGGTGCTGATACTGGTGGCTTCCACAAGAGCATTTGGAAGGGCTGAAGATCTGGTGATGAATCATTTTCTCTGGGTGGGTAGTAGACATCAGGCGTGCATTCCATGATTTTACTGGAACAATGGATATGTGAAGAGCTCTGAGAAAAGAGCTGTTTCACCGAACCCGCTACTCAGCGGAAGGCCTATGTGGTTATTTGTTGTGTAGCAACAGTCTTTAACAGCCACTGAAGGACCGATCTAGTTTGTGAAATATTACTTTAGTTCAAGTGGACATGTAAACTCTGGTTTGCTTTGGTTCTAGGGTGAATTTCTCAATTATTTAATCTCATGTTGTTATAGCGATAAGGTACTTTCTAATGAAAATTCTGAATGTATCTCCTGAAGATAATTTTTGAGTGCTTAAACCATGGAGATATGGGCTTCTCATCTGAACATGATAGTGGTTTTGTTGGGGATTTTTGGGTATCTGTTTTGTTAGGTTTGTGGGGAGAAGAATGTGATTTTTAACTGACAACAAGCAGAATTTCCTGTGAAATACAAATAATTATTGTATAGTTATAGGAAAAGAATGAATTACTGTTATCACCTTATCTTTTCAGTAAATTTCCATCTTGTAAAATCCAGCTATGCTATTTTCTAAATGGCAAAGTGGAAAATCAACAGAAAGTTCCAATTGCTGTGTGGGTTGGTACAATGAAAATTTCTCAGAATTATACTATTGCTATAGCATAAACCACAGCATGAAAATTAATTTGGTGATTACATCTTCTGTTATAAAACATAAAAATTACATCAAAGGCTACACCTTATACCTTACCTCTTGATATAATTGCAATGTGAATAAGAGAGCCCCTAAACTTAACACGTAATATTTCCTAACTGCACCATGATGACTTGGCTGTGAGAAAATGTCATGAGGAAGCACTTGGGCACCAGGGTCACATAAACTCTTTTCTATTTAAAGTCTTGAAGCTCTGCATAACTGTCATACATGTGATGACCTTTCCTTCTATTGCTGTATTCCAGCAACTGAACTTCAACACACTGCATGGGACACCTCTGCTTGCTTGTCAATTCACCTCTTCTTCTGTGCACTGAAAGAACCTCTCTGAGTAGCACTGCCCAAATTCTCAGGAAGAAAATTTGTTCCTAGGTGACTGCAATTGCTGTCTTTTGTATTTGAGTTGCTGGAGGTGACTGAAATACAGCATCTAGCTTGTGCTGCGATTCATATTCTCTTTGGCTTACTGTCACTGAACACATACTTTTCATGGACTGTCTTGCCATGGCTCATTCTATTCTGTGTTTAAAACTAATAGCACTTTAAAGTTTGCAGGCAAAATTTTCGGTAGTACTGAAAGTAATGTTCTTGGCTTTGGCTAATCTGACCTGATTCAGCACAAAAAGAAATCTAATAACTGTTGATGTTCTCCTGGGAATGCATCACTATTGCTTCTGTCATTGTCTTGAAAACTTTTGACTATGTTGAGTAAAAGACTTAATAGTGCTTTGGTTAACAGGCTTGGAAAGAGTAAGATAGGCTTAGGTGGAGACAGCTAATCACCTGAGTTTGGTAAGGGCTTCCCCGGCCAGGCTATGGAGACTCTATTCAACAAAGTACGTGTGGCCCAGGAGAAAGTTCATGGGTAGGGATGAGTTACAGTGCTACCAGAGGGCTGCCTGGCTGCATTATCCTGCACCTCTGCTAATGACTGGATTTTGCTTTGCTCCTGGTCGGAATCATGCAGTCGTACTGAAACACCTTATGCCTTGCCCTTATCGCTAGGACAGAAGGAACTGCATGCCTAGGAGGAAAATAAAACTGAAGTATAATGAAGGTGTGGGTGTTTGTATTTATAAAGCAGGGACTCCGTATCAAATGACCCTGAGGGAAAGCTAACCATTCCCAGGCAGAGGTGTGGTGGGAACTCAGATAAAGGTTTCTACATAGCCTGCAGGAAAAAAAGCTTAGAGTAAAATCTAGTCTGTTTAAATTCATTGCACTCTTCCAGCCCGTAGTGGCGTGGCACATTCCCGGCTCCGCAAGCCAGGACTGAGACCCACTTCCAGGCAGACCCCAGTGGAATTATCAGGGAAGGGGTGCTCCGTGCAACAGAGACTATAGCATCATGTGAGCTATGTGTCATTTTTTCAAGAGTACGCTGATTATGCTCGCTTCCTTAACTATTTGTGCATGCTGGTCTTTCCTCAGCTTGTGTGCGTTTCAATGAGACCAGAAGAATCGCATCTCCTTACCTCTAAAGCTCGTGCTTCAGGATTTGTTTGCAATATGTTGGTCTTACCTATCAGAGCCTTTGCCCAAAAAGAAGAATAGAAAATATGGAGCTTTGCAAGGAATGTATTAAGGATTTTCAATTATTCTGAGGATTTCCTTCCTCTGAGGAAAAGAAAACAGACTTCCTTCTCTCACCTGCTGTTACAGTTCTATAGAATGCTTTGCTTTAATCACAAATTAAACAAATAAACAATATATCTGTGAAACACTCCAGATACTGAGAACCACATTGTAATGCTGTAGTTTAGGAGGTGGAGCAATAGCAATTGTTTCTCCTGCTTCCTATTAAACTAATTGTTACCAGCCCTCACAGGATCTTATTATCCTTAGGTGGGACAGGGACAGAAGTCTCTGCAAGGACTTCTTTGGCTATTGCATTTCCTTTTCACCAAACACAGAAATTGGTCACACAGATCTGACCAGAGGTCTTTTAATCAGTGTCTTATCATCAGATCCCAAGTTACGGACCAGTTTGAAGCAGGGTTTTATGAATGGAGCCACATAATGAATTTGGTTGTTTGAGTTTGAGAAATTATGTGAAGCTGCTGAACTGGAATTGCAATAATCCAGAACATGCATAGAGTTTCCTGGTCTCATTAACACTGAGGTTCATTGTATTTGGATGCAGAAAGCTTGGGTCAAAAAATTTTATCTCTAACATAGAAGAAGAGATTCAGCAATCTGTTTGCCTAACAAAAAAATAATTTATAAATGAAACCAAATACCAGTTTAGGAAATGCTTTTGACAAATTGGAGGTCATGATTCAGTTCACTGGAATCAAGCAGAGAGGGGGAAATTAGTTTGATCTTCAGCAGTGCAGATGACCACCAAATAGGGGATTTTTGGGGCTGAGACACACTTGATCTTTCCTTTTAAGTCTGTTTCATTGTAAATAATAAATTATCAAGGAAACAGTGTGGATTTTTAAGAAGGAATATGTATCTTTTTTCAAAGATTCTCTTTAAGCATAACCTAAATGTTTAAAGTAGATCTGTATCAACGTGAAAAAGTGGAATTTCTTTCCTGATACTTCTCAGTATCTGTCATCCTCGCTTCCAGAGTGCTACGGAGCAGCAGTTCCTTAACTGTTGTCTCAAGTGTAGTCATTGTTCTGAAGGTTAAAAAGTACATTCGGTGAAAACTCAGTTGGGGTTGGAGTTTGCCGCAGGGCAGATGTAGAACACCAACCGCAGTTGCTGCTAGTGGAGTTGCAACAGGCAAACATAGGAATCAAAGGCATTTGGCTGGTACGCAGATCCCCCATGTTTTAGGACATGACAGGTTAGAGGAGACACTTCAAAGTGGATTTCCTCAGACCGGAGTGAGCGTTTTCATCACAGAACTACTGAACGCACCAAGCAACTCTGTTGTTTAGTAGCTTTGACAGTCAAATTCTTAATTTTCTTTACTTATTTTACAACGGACTGAAAATAATATCCGTTGTGGAATTTGACTTTTGAAGAACAAACATTTTAGTATTTTGTTTTACCAGAAGAAAATAGCAAATGTAAAATTTTCTTTGAATAAAATAGATTATTTTTTTTTTTATGTCATCAACCATACCAAAATACCAAGATTTCATGAAGTTGTATCAGTGTGCTGTAAAAATCCAACTTTTTTTTTTTTTTTTTTTTTTTTTTTTTTCTTTTTCTTTTTCCCCTTATCTCTCTTATATTTCTCTGTGGCACTAAGATATGCAAAGAGTATAACACTAGGTAAGTGGTGAGAAACTTTACTTGATATCGGGTGAATAGTAGTTGGTTTGTTATTAAAAGTACTCACCGTAGTGAGTAATATTGTTTCCACTTAAGAGGGTGCTCATTTGATCATCTTCCTAGTAGAGATCTCCATGAACTTGCACGCTTTTCAACTTACTTTCAGTCTTTTGGGAGGAGACTTGTTTGGAACAATTTTTAGGAACAACAACAAAAAGTAAAAAATAGACAACCTATTTTAGACCCTAGCCTGGAGTGTTGTTTAATGGTTTTACCTTTTCTCTGGATATGTATATTGGTGAATATTCACATGTATATTTAACTTAAAATACTAACCTAAACCTCCAAGTTATTCCTTTGTTTCATTCTTCCATCTGTAGCTATGTCAGTCTGTAGGTAATAATTTGAATTGATGTAGGAGTTGTCATTAAAACAGAACCTGAAACCTTGCAGTACTCTCCTCCAACGTGAGAAAACAATGCATCTCATGGTATTGTAGCATTAAAAAAAAACCTTTAAAAATGTCAATTTTTTAATAGCCGCTTTCTACTTAAGAAAAAAAAATATTTTTTTCAAATGATAGTGAATTCTCACAAGGGTTCCGTAGGAGGGAAGTTATGTGAATTATTGAAGTTGACACAAATCTCTGGCACAAACTGGCAACACTCCTTGACTCCCAGTTTTGTATAGTAGCTGTAAGAAGATCTTCTTTGACCTAGCACTTCTCAAATAGAGAATTTGAGATGATGAAAAAACTATTTAAATTATAAGTAGAAAGCAAATAATAATATGTTGCAAATTAAGGCTGTTGGCATTTTTTTCTGAATTCAGAGTGAACAATGACAGTATACTTTATTAAGAAAACACGACTGAAAATCTGTAATGATATCACAGAACATTTTACTGACACCGTCTTGAGCAAACTTGCCTGCAAGATTGAGTTGCAATGGACCAGCTGTTAGCCTTGCTTGATAAGCAGAAATATTTGTAGTGGTACCCCAGCTTCAGATGTCTTTGTCAACTGTGTGGCATCAAGCTGCTTAGACTAATTAGGATAATGTGGAGCTGGAGAGAGTGACACAGTTTTCGCTGACAAATAAGATATGTGCTCTTAACTTGAGAGGATTATCACTCTTCACTTCTGGGGTTCTTTGAAGTTTGAAATGTTCTGTGAAGGGGGAAAGTAGATAAATCAAATACCATACCCTAAACTCAACTGAATCTAACATTCCTCCAAAAAACCCTACTGATCTAAAAGTAATAATTGTCAAAAGAGTTGCTATTTGATTTTATGAAGTATTGTGTTAATGAAATCTCGAGAAACAAGACTTGATTGCAATTACAAATGGAGACCTTAGCTTTTGTCCTTATTTCCATCTCACCAGTACACAATGTGACTAAAACTGTTGTGACTTATAATTTCCCTGCTACCTGTCTGGCTTGTATTTGTGTTACAGGGGTGCAGCAGTAGGGTTTGTGAATATAAACTTGCAGATGGGTTCTCTTAGGCTGAAACTCAGTCCTGTTTATTTTAGTTTAATTTTTTTCAAAGCAGTATGAAATCCTTGACAATATGTCTGCTTACAAATGCCTGTCAGGGAGAGGAGGAGTGTCCAGCAAAATCAACTGTAACTTCACAAGCCTGACACAGGCCAATGGCAAACTGGCAAACGTCCCTTCTCCCCAGTATCCAGGAGGAAATACGTTGTCATATGTGGCAGGCTGCACGAAATGGTCAGGCGAGTTAGCCTTTGTCCAAGGAAGTCCATCCGTACGGAAACGGCCTCTTGCTTGCCTTTGGGGACCTATTTAAAGGAAACCTAGAGGTAATAGTTTCCAGTCATAAAGGAGCCTTACATTCAAATTCATTTTTTTACTCTGTGTTACAGTAGCTGAAGTTTATTCATGCTGTTCTTTGGCTACTCAGAGGAATGAGATACACATAGTTGATATTTCACTGCAGTTACATTATATATCTGTAATTCATGTGTTTTTTGTTTTGATGATTTTTTCCATGACTATATAGGAAAATATCCCACTCTCATAGCAGTCATTTGGGTTATTAGTGGACTTAGCACTGGCTGAAACCTGCTGTTTTGTTTAATAAGAAATATGGCCAGAGCACCTTTAGTTATACAAAAGGTTTTGAGAGGATGCGCCAATGACTGTGTTGGGCTTTAACAGATTTTAGCTCCCATTTAGCCCCTGAAATGTGATATCCTGAACTATATATGTGTTTGGCACCCAGTAGTTCTTTCTGAAAAACACAGAAGCTTAGAACTAATATCTGGCCCTAATGTATGGTGGTGAAAATGATAATGAAATTCAAGAAGATGGCTATTAGACTTACATATAAATTTTATTAACTGAGTGCTAGTTAACTGAGGTTAGACCATTAAACCTATACAAAGATCTGTTCTGGAGTGTGAATTGAAGTATAGAGATTGTTGGCTGCCTTCTCAGCCTTAACATCAACCACTTCTCAGCCCTTCAGGCACAGGAAGCTTGGGGAAGAGAGTTGTGTAGATGTGCTGTTAAGCATCTTTTGTGGCTGGGGCTTTAATAGCAGTAGCAAAATGTCCTCATTACATAAGAAAAACAAGTTTGAGAAACCCTATCACTGTTAACATCATTCCCATTCACTTATTGTTTATTTTGTTATACACACAATTAATTCCATTTAGCTTTCTGGTTATTAGGGATACGGTAAAAAGTTTTGAATCTGTGGTATAGTTGTATTCCTTGGATAAAGTTCACACTTCCAGTAGATCTTGAAGGAGGCGTAAAGTTCTGGGTTCTCAATCAGGTTTTAAGTGGAACTTAAATGGTGCATAGACCATAGATAAAGTCCTGAATTTCATACACAGGAGTACCTTGTGGGCAAGTAGTGATAATACTTTACACTCCAAGTACAATTTGAGATGCTAATGGCAGTGAGGACTATGGCATGTTTATCTGCAAGTCATGGGAGGGTATGATAAAAATAACTGCCTGAAGAGTAGAAGGACTTTCATCCCGTGGGGCTTTCTACAAAAGCCTTAAAAGTAAAAATATTCTTAAGTTATTTTATTTCACTATTAAAAAAGTAAAGCCCGCAGATTCTATTTAGCTGACTTTTTTTTTTTTAGACATCTGTACAATCGTATACGAAGCATAAAGATACCAATAATTAAAGGAAATGTTACACCCTTTTAAGGATTTTTTTTTTTTTTTTTTTTTTTTTTTTTTTTTTTTTTTTAACTACAAACTCTTTCCCTAGTAAATGTAAGCATTGCAAAGAATGATAATGGTTGTCCCCTTCCCTTTAAACTCCTTCCTTCAGAGACGAAAGCACGGGTGTCTTACAAGGGCATCTTCCTTCCCTGCCTCTCTGGGTTACTCGACAAAGATGAAATTCATCCTTGTTGGAGAGAAGTTAAAAACATGGCAAGTCTTGTGCTACTAGTATGCTTCAAGGTGAAATCACCTCAGATGCCTTACCCCTTCAGCATGTGGTTTAGTTATGAACGTAGTTGACCCATATGACATAAGACCAACACTATATAGAAACAGTGGCAAAGTTCTCTGAAAATACTTTTGAGTTCCACTCTTCCCATGGGATTAAGTGAGTAGTTACCATGAGGTTATTGCAAAATCCTGTGAAATATTTTTTTGGTAACTAAGTCTCTGGCACAAGTATAGAATTCAGCTCATTTTTTCAAAATGCCAGCTCAGGTTACTCGGTATAAAATATCTCTGTCCCTGCTTGTATTTTACAAACCCTAAACTATTTAGCTTGCCCGTGCATTGTGGGTTCAAATAATTGTGTGCTTTGGATTGTCTAAATTTGTACTCTGGCTTCTTAAAAGGTACACTATTTATATGATTTAGGATGCTTAGTGGCATGCATACTAATTAAAAAAAAAAAAAAAAAAAATCCATCAGATATTACCCAGTAGACTAGACAGGCTCCTTCAGTGCTGTTATGGTCCATCAGGTAAACACAAACTTTGGAATGTGTACTAATGTCAAAAACCATGAGTTATTTACCCAAGAGATGCTATTCCAGTATACTAGGCAAATGTGTATCTAGGGCTTGGGGGTTTTTTAACAGCTGATTTTTCATTTTTTCAAACTAAAAAGGTTATATCAATTTTAAGAGAGCTGCCATGACCATTTATTGGAAAAAAACATACACATTTTCAAAGCTAACATGTGCCAGACCGCTAAACTCTATGCTGTTATTGATATGCATTTATATAGCACTGTAATGTTGCATATAACAACCCCTGGAACCAGGTTCCTAATAAGCCTATATAGTGCTGCGGTCTTATGTAATGCTGGCTTTGTTTTGCTGCTAATTGAACGGATCGATTGTTGTTGCTCACTCCCAAGCACTTTGGGTAGTCAGGCTACTGCCAGATCCCCATGTTCATTCCTCCACGTTGCTGAAATCCTTACGAGAGATCAGAAACAATATAAATACATAGCATATGTAATGTAAACAGTGTGTTTTCTGCACGTTAACCGCTTCATCTCTGCATCTGAGGTGCACTCTTAGCTTTGTTGTACAGCTGGGTAATCTGTGGTATTGAGAGATTTAATGACTTGTCCAAGTTTATTTAACCTGCCAGTCCCAATGAGGGGATGCAACAGGTTGTTTTCTCCATGTAAAACTTCTTGGACTTTCTGTACATTTTGTCTCACCTCCTCCTGTTTTTTAACTAAACCTGCATGCAGGTAGATGACAGGCAACTTTTTTACATGTTACTGAGTGGAGTCTCAAAAAACATTTTCTGAAAGCACCTGAAACAAAACAAGTGTATGACCCAATGCATTTAAATATGCCCTCTGAATTTAGATGTCTTTTATTTTGAACATTTTCAGTCTATGTTTTAAGACCAGATCTGTTTTGATGCACTCACTGAGATGTATTCAAATGCGGGCGCCATAATCTTTCCTCTTTGATTTTACTGCCATCTCAACTGCTATCCCGCTATCCTGATTTCTCAGCAAAATGCGTCATATCTTGATACTTTATTTGCAAAGTTTTAGCATGCAGCTATGTTTTAATGGGCAAGCTGCAACGCCAGCTATGGCAGTGCAGGGAGGGGAAGAGGGTCCGTGGTGAGTGTGCTGATGCAGCTTTTTCCATAGGAATGCCAACAGCATGGCTACATTAAATTATATAGCTTTAGCCAGAAGGAAATTAAAATGGTTCGAAAATTGCTCTGTTGTACCGTTATCTTTATAACTTAGTCCTATCTATGGATGGCGGAACGGTGACTTTCATTCATGTGCCAACCATATACTGCAATAATTATAATACTACACTCATAAAACCCAGTTGCTGTGTGCATGTACGGCTCAACTAAAGCTCAGCAGATGGGGTTGTGATTACAGCCCTGGCCGCAAAATGAAACAAAAAAAACTGTGATATTTGAAGTAAAAACGGAGGCTGATGGTGTTATTATGCTACATGTTCAAAGTGTCATTACAAGCTGGTAATTTATGTTTTGCATGCTAACTGAGCGGCCTTTCTTGTGTGTGTTAGTTTGAGCGACAATGCATTTTTTCATATGGGAGGAAGCAACAAAATAATAGAGTGAAATTAACCAATCAAAATCATGGTAAATAAAAGTCTCTCTCTCTTTCTTTCTTTTTAAGACTCAAGAGGCAGCTGGCACTCTCAGGCTTTGTTATATTGAGGAAAGAGAACAGCAAACTGCATGCAGTATAGAGTCAGTCTCATTGAAACTAATGGCATGAATGATCTCACACTATTGTAGTAAGACGGAGATTTACTGTGCTTAGTAGAGAACCCATATTATGGAGAAAAGCATCGATCTACTTCCACATTTTATTCACATGAACGACAAACAAGTTATTCACTACTATGCAGTCACATTCAATCCCTTAGTGTCTAAGTCACAATGCCTTCCAAGTCCCTCACACTTTACAGCTGTGCAGAGCACCTAGCCAATAACTACTTGTCTCCACTTTACAATCAACAGAAAAGGTTTATTAGCCCCTCTTGCTTGACCAGTTTACAGTTTAGACTTCTGTTTGCTGGACAATTTTAGCCAAAACCTTTGATTCCTACAGTAACATATCCATTAATATAATGTCCTCTCTCTCTTTCCCTATCTTTCATGTTAGGCATTAGGCAGGTGGAGAGAGAAGCTGTGACTACATTGCCAATTTCACTTTTTTGGTCAGATGATGAAGTTTCTGTGGCCTAGACTTTCTCCTTCCAAAATCCTGTGCAAACAGAGTGTATGTGAAAACAGCAGGGATAGGCTAAAATAAATGAACGTAGGAAAGGCAAGGAGACATACTCAGTCTAGTATGGATGCTAGTGGCCAAGTCAGGAATGGAATCAGTCTTCTGAATTCCTGCTCGCATTCTTAAAGGGGATTCCCTTGAGCTTCTGTATCCCCTTGATACAAACTCTGGATATCAAATGGAATAGATGGAAAAAATATGTTAGTATAGCCAGTGCTCTGAGGTAACAGTCTATATGCTGCATTACTGAGTTTGCCTTTTTAATGTATATTTTTGCTTGGTTCTTATATCCCTCTTCTCAAAATGACATCAAATAACTGCAAGATCTGGATTACAAGAGTAAGAAACTTTTCATTTTACAACTGCCTCTCTGCAGGGAGCTGAGTGCAGTAATCTGAGCACAAACAAAACAGGTTGTTGAATTTCTTACTCTTATAAAAAACCAGGAGATTGGCTGATTTGAATTACAAGCAGCACAATTTTACAATTTGGAAACCCTTGAGATACATTGGGACTGCAAATGGAGATAGAGGAAAAGAATTTCCAGTCCCAGGAAATAAAGGTTGATTGCACAGTGGTCTTATCAAATCATTTAATAAAAGAAAATAAATAAAAAAGAATTCCTGGGAAGTTAGCTCTAGACACATTGAGTACTTCAGGCTTGCGCTTCCTCAGGGAAAGGTGGCTCTGCAGGAAAGGAATAGTGTCGCAGTTGAATAGGTTTGAGAACCTTATTTTCAAAAGGATATCTTCATATGTTTCCTCTGTGATTGAGAAAATACATGGGAGCACCAAGTTGCTGCAAAAGGAGCTGGATTGGTACATGGTATAGCCTCAATTTTCAGAAATGGCTTCTATGCTTGGGCCTGTACTTGACTATAATCTATCATTTGTGTCTGAGATTATGCCCACTTTGAAGGTTTAGCTATAAAACACATGTTTTTCCTTTTCCTGAGGCTGGACATGCTCAAGAAAATCCAAGCTGATTTTCAAAACAAAGTGAAGCTGTGCACAGGCTTCTGGAAGGTGACATGCAGGGCATGTACAGCAAACAAACACTTGCCTTCAGTTCTACAACAGGCTTCTGAATTCTGGTTTCCCTTCCCTTTTTTCCCCCTTCCCTTTCCCTCTGTCAAAAGAATGGCATCTTTTTGTCATTCTCTTGTCTCAGTTGTTCTGAACTATTATATATTACTAACTCTAATCCAAATGTAACACAGAAGTTGCAATCGGTTAACAGTTTGGTCTCGATTACATGATTACATTTCCTCCTGTTGTTCAGATATTTTCTGTAATTCTTTGTTTCATCATCTCCACACTTTGGAATTGAAGAAAAATAAGATTGGAAGAAACCTCAAAAGATCTGTAATCCATCCTCCGCCCCAAGGCAGGATCAATTATACCTCCATCATTCCTGGCAGATGTTTGCCTCCTTTGCTTTTAAAATCTTCCAGTGATGATTATTCCACCATTTTCCAAAGCACTACATTAACTCTTTAAGTTAAAATGAAAAGTCCTTGGATGTCTGGTTTAATTTTAAAACAGTACTGCAAAGGACTGGATGTAAATGTGCTGTGGAATATGACTTAAATGGGGTATAAATTGCCTGTAACCTTTGGGCACGAGACTGAAATTCATCTTTGCAGGGGGCTCTACATAAAACTTAAATACATTTTTAATGAAGTCTGCTATCATGAATCTTTCATAGCTCTTGCGATCCTTTTAAACATGATAGTTCTTGCCATTTGATTACAGAAATTAGTTTAATTATAGATTGATGCCAAATGTATGACGAAACACAAACATACATTTGAGAAAATTTAAATACAAATTCTTACCCACTCAACACAAACAGATTCCTATTAGATAAATGCTTGTTTATAGGAACTGCCAATTTCATAATTCTAGTCTTATTGAGAAAACTAGCATACCTGTATGCCAAGAGTGGAATATTCTTAGCTTCTGTGTACTTTGTATGTTTTCCGTTCATATGGAATTTCTTATTAGAAATGTGCTGTTGCCAAGTGCACTTAGGATATAACTAGGGCGGCATAAAGAAAACAGCAGTTTCAGTATTTTAAGACCTGTAGGATGAACTGTCAATCTTCTGCAGCCGGCACATGTTGAGGGTCTTGAGCGTAAATAGTATATTCTGTTAATTCATGAAGATGCGGAAATTTTATTAATATAAGTGTATTAAAATTGTAGCAGATTAAAAATCAGTCATCCTCTAAAAGGGGAAATTCCTGTTGAAGAATTAAAGAAAACCCACATTCTGTGAAACCCTCAGACTTGGTAAGGAAGATAATAAGAATTCAGGACTTTTCTTACAGCTTAATGTTATCCAAGATACCTCTAAGGAGGTGCTCAAATGCGTAAGTTTTTTGTACATATATTTAAAATTTTACAAAGAAGTTTATTGGCTATCATTTGCGAAAACTGGAAAATTAGTAACAACTTTATCCTGTGAACTTGCATATTTGATTATTGATTCTTCTTTTGTAGGTTGCTACAGTTAGCTGGAGATGGTTCCAAATTTTCCATACACATTTCTCTTATCTTTATTTCTTTTACAGAGTGTTTTCTATTGAGCTAAAATCACATTCTCGATCATTCTTTTATTTTCAGAAACTGTTTATTCTCATTCTGTGCTTGGAAATGAGTGCACGTGCTTGCCCCGGGACTGCCTTTCATTCACAATCTTACTAATGCTGGAGTTAACCAACCCGGGTGAAGAACAGAAAGTCTCCTCTGGAGAAATGGGTGGGATACGCGTAGGCTGGCTCAGCCAGTGGCTATGAAGCTGCTCTTAGCTAACAAGGTAGACTTACTCTAGTGTCTGCTAATCATCAGCTGAGGGAGTCCAGGAGGTCCCCTGAAAACCATATACTCCTTTACTGTTCTCCCTCCAAGAGCTCTGAGTGTGTTAATGGTTTCTCAGCCACAGACGAAAGGAGGAGGAGAGATAAGAAGAGTGCATGGGTATTATTCAGTACGGCAGTACACGTGTGACTTGTTTTCTCAGGCTATCACTTAGCACTCATGCTATGACACTGTGCAGGAAGGTTCTTTGGATGGACAGTAACCAAGCAGCATTAGCTTGGGAAGCAGCAGATACCTCCATGCCTCTTGTTTTTTTTTTTGTTTTTTTTTTTTTCCCCTCGTTCATGAACCAGAACAGACTTGTTTGGCTACATAGTGAGAACGGACCCTCACAGATGACTTTCCAGTCATTCTCATGACACAGTCCTGCATTTAATACCACTTCCAGCTAACCTTCATAAAAATGTATCTATGTTTGCAGAGGAGTAGGAAGAAGAGATTTTGCTAAGATATAAAATACATTTGATGTGCTAAAAGAGTGAAAAACTCTACAAGCGAAGAGTGTTGACATATCTTATCTCAGTTGTCAGAAGTGGCTTGTGAAATACAGTGAGATGAAATCCATGCTCTACACATGGACAGTACAAGCATTTCTTGAGCTCATTCTAACTTCATTAGGCAGCCTTTAGACTCACAAAAGGTGCTTGCCGTGACAAATGTAAGTAGATTCTTCCTTGTCTTTCAACTCTTTTACTTTATTTCTTTCCTCTCAACCTCCCTATTCTCCTGTTCTACTCTGCTTTCCGACAGCCTGATTGCGTTGCCTTTCCATACCTGTGATGGTTATAAGCTAACTGGGAAATAAAGCAGTATCTTATAACGTCCATATTTTATTGTTATTTCTGACTTTTTCCCTTAGAGAGTTAGGGAGTATCTGAACACAGAACACAATACCCTTTCCAAATACTATCTAAGGATGGAAAAGCAGTTGAAAGGACAGCGAATTGAACGGAAGTAAAGCGACACAGAAACTAACAAAGTGTTAGATAGGCACGCAAGTGTAAAGCTGAAGCCACACCAGTGCCAGTTAATGAGTTTCTAAAAAGGTATGCAGATGGTATCCAGGAGGGCTGTGCCTGCAGGGAGTGTACCTCCTAAAATGCATCAGCAGCTTCGTGAAAGAAGACGCAGAAACATTTTTGCGACAAATGGATTGTTAAACCTGGTGCCACTGGTGGAGAAAGGGCTGCTCTACCTCCATCATTTAATTAAAAATGTTCTACTCGGGTAGTTCGTTCTGCATAGGAAGTTTGTTCTACATAGGTAGTTTTTGCTGTGGGCTTTAAGATGTAAGATATTGGCCTCACTGTGTGTGATACCATTGTGTCAATACCGAGCCTGTTCTCCAGTGCGCCCAGGCAGATCTTTCATTCAGGACAAAGGAAGTGTGGTTTGTGTTAAAGATATAGCTCGACTTTCATAATAAAGCAAGTTGTGAATGATGAATGAAAGCACTTATTGAGCCAAAAGTACACACACCAGATTGAGCAATGTTGATCTTTGTGCAACAATCAGCTGAGTAAGAGAAAGCAGGGCCTGAATTTTTGACTGTACCAGTTTGACCTTCATTTTTTTTTTTTTTTTTTTTTTTTTTTTTCTCTACAAATGAACACATCCAATTGTTAGGCAAGTGACTGCTGAAATTTTGCCTCTTACTTACTTGATGTTGCAAAAATGGTAGATATGCAAATTGCATTCATAAAAGGGAAGGCCAGTCTTCTGACAGTAAAAGCAATAAAGTCCAGTTATATAAATTGTTATGCAACCAACATACGCAATTATTCAAATTGTTAATTTAGAGGGAAAAATTATGCACTCCCTGTCTGACTGTGAGATGTTTCTCCTCCCTCTTCCACCCCCCTTTCCTTAATTTTTTTTTTCCTGCAAATTCAAACACTGGTTTTTTTAGTAGATTATTTACCATGAAGAAATATCTTGATTGGAATTAAAGCTGAATCAGGTTTTAATTTCCAAGGAGTGTTTGAAACAGGTTTTCAAATGGCATAGCAACACAAAGGTAATTCACAGAGGCGTGTGTTTAAAATAAGGGGTCAGTTTATAGGAAAATCCGGAATGTAGGCTGGAACGTGTTCCAGAATTCCACCCTCTTGTCCTGGCTACACAAACAATGTGACCGAGGCCTGCCAAGAGTTGTCATGTTTAAATAGAGAGAGAGAAGGAAAGTGGCAAGAATTCCCTCGGCACCGTAATCCCTGCAGCCTTGCTACTTAGCACTTTGAAGAGAAAGGCGGATACAGGAAGCAAGAATAAGACATAGCACACTCCATCTCTTCTCTCCAATAAACACTGCTTAGAATTCCATCTAATCTGGCAGAACAAACATTTTCAAGACTTTTCTCTGAGCATTTGATCTCAGTGACTACAGCAGTTAATTTTAATTTTTTTTTTTGTTTTGTTTTGTTTTTTAGCTCTCTCCACTTTCCCACTGAATGCTTCAGAGTCAGCTTTGCACATCTTGCCCTACAAGACGTAACTGGAAAACCATATCCTGGGGTCTTTACTCAGATGAAATCCTACAGACTTTAACAGGATATTAGCTTTAGAAAAACTGCGAGGCTTGACATTGTAACTGCTGCTGAGTTGACAACTATGGAAAGAGTTAAAGAACCTATCACTAAGGCAATGACTGTTGCATGAGTGAGTCTTAACCTATATAGATCTAAATTCCTCAGAAGGCAATTTGAATTGATGGGCTTTTATACTACTCCGCCAGAAATGAATAAATAATACACTGGCACAAAAATGCCCATCCCACCTGGAGGTTGGCAGGTATCCCTGTGTTTTGAGGTAACTGATTTTTTTAATGAGCTGTCTGCCTCATTTCTAATTGAAATGAAAGGATGATTTTATGGTTCTTTAGATTTTTATTTTTTTTTGTGAATTGATTGGCTGCCCTTTAGCAGTATGCAAATCGTGTTTGGGGGATGTAGTAGGAATTATTTTTATGGGCTGTGGCAGTGAATGGCTGAAGGTTCAGAAGGTTTGACTTTTTCCTTTTAATGCTCTCCAAAGAGATGCAGACTACACCACAACTGCCCCCTGTTTTCCCACCTATATGGTAGGTTTGCCACCCACCATGTCCTTCACAAAATTTTCATCAGCTTTTTCCATTAATAACGTCAAGTTCCTCTTCAGAGAGGGATGTACTGAAGGGGCAGAACATTTACATAGGCAGAAGTTTATTAATACAGACTGTCTCTTGAAAATGAGCATGGAGCTTCAAATTGATGTAGAGAGCAGCAGATCTTTCTCTCTTGTGCCTCAGTTATGTGTCTTCAGTCTTGCCTGGAGCCTTGAGGTTGTTGCGATCTTCTAAACATTTGCCCTTCTACCACTGCTTTAATGGAAATACAGGAGATCGGGGAAATCTGGGTCTGTGATAGCTTTTACTCTAGAATTATTGTTAGAACAGGTTCTTTTGCCTTTGTTCTTTTAATCTATAAAGTGGGAAAACTAGTGCTCAGCTTCCCAAAAGCTATTGCTAGGCTTAAGCAACTAATGCTGTGAATTATGAGAGACACTGAGTAAAAGGCAATCAGTATGCTAAGCGCTGCACTGCTATTAATCTCCAGGCCAGGTTTTTCAAGGAGCTGAGCGCTCAGCAGTTGTTGTCGACTTCCAGTTCAACTCCCAAAGGAAATGCCAAAATAATCAAAACTTCTGCTGGAGGCCTAGTGCTTCAGGAAATCTAGTCATCTGCTTTGGAGATGCACGTGGGCAATTGAGCTGTTCTGAATATCTGGCCCCTGATGGCTATATTTAAGGTTGGCACATCCTTCTTGGACAACTGGCATATTAAATATTTTGAAAGGCTCTGCTTTCATTTTATTCTGAAAAAAACCCCCAATGTTTAAAATACAAGCCTTGAAATATATTTCCTTCTCATTTTGCTCTGTGGGAGACCCAAGTCTCTTACTTATGAACTGAACAGGCAATTACAGCCTGCAGTTCCCCACCCAGTTCTACCAATACGCCTGCATCCTGGCCTGGGGGGTAGGAAGTAGTTTGTTCTTTATGCCCAATCAGTCCTTGGCCTGTCTCCTCACCTCTCAAGAAGCACTCTTTCTCATGCAATATCGCCAACTAGCAACCAAATTGAAGCAATTAAACGGCTTTGCACATGTATTGTATGATAATGACTTTAAATTGTCAAGGGAAAGTCTCCAGAACCCATTAACAACACTTACGAACCAGTCAATACCCCTCAAAATAACTTCAAAGTCTTTTGTCGGGCAATTGATTGTGTCTTAGTCTTCCCCTCTTAAAACAAGAGCACAGAACAGTGTTGTATGGCCCCTGTCACAAGCATGTGAAAATTAGTTGCCATGCATAACTCACATTATCTCTAGCATATTTATAAAGAAACAGTTTCAGAGGATCAGATTTCTTTCTTCTCAGTTTTGCCATTGTACGTGGAGCAAGTCAGATGAGTATATAACATGGAACTGGATCCACGGGTAGACTTTTTTTTTTAAAAAAAAAAAAAAATATTTTTTTATTTTGGAAAAATGTACATTCCAAGTGATCAAACCCTCAAATATTTGTTAGGAAGAGCCTTTGTTACGCCTGTCCTCGGTTGTGAAAGCGCTTCATGCTTTCACAAAAATGGCTTATAAGAACGAACTACGAAAGCAATGACCGATGCTGAGAAAGGAGAACAAGTTAAACTTGTTCTTAAAAACTCCCCCATTCTTCTGGGAACTTAGGACCATTGCATAATACACAGTAAGACATATAGTAGTATATATGCTGCTGTATTACCTAGGTACAGTGGAATGGAAGGATCTCCCATTCCTTTTTTTTCTTTTAATTTCTTGTATTCTAACACACTTTTTTCTTTTCTTTTTTTTTTTTTAAGAGCTTTATATGGATTATATTGACTTGCCATTCTGTTGGCAAGAGTGTTTCTTCCTATATTTAATCTTCCTTAAAACTGCTCAAATTGTTATATTAGGCATGCCTGTTACATTCGTTTTGAGTGCAGAGGGAAGGGCAGCTGCTTTAACAGTTGTCTTTTCTGTTACAGTCTTATCTGAGGAGCTATAAAAATATGGATGTCTCTTTCTGTATGCATGATTTTATAATCATGAATGAGCTTTGTGCTGCAGTGATTCCTGAGAAAACGAACATTGCCACTATGGGGCTCAGTGTTAGGAGCACATGTGTGTACATCCACGCGCAGGCACATGGCAGACCAGAGACAGTTGCTGCAAACACATCTAAAAAGGCTTTCTATATACATAATATGTCCTTTAGGTGGTGCCATTGTGTTTTTTTAAGGTAAGATTGCACACTCAAGAAAGTGTAAGAGACAGTAACAGAAAGGATGTGGTGCACAATACATCTTTATACCCTAAGTGACTCGGAAACATCTGAGGGTACAGAGCCATCCCCACGTACAGGATGTAACGTCGCTAGAGTAAATATAAAGCGGCTGGTGTCAACAATGAAGAAAGCAAAAGCTGAAAGAATGGTAACTTGAAATAGCCAGGAATCTTGTTTTTGAAAAAGCTTTTCGAGACATGATTCGGCTTTTAAATGCTAACATCAGTAAGGAAGGTACAGTGGAAAAGTGGAGGGGAAGATATGTAGTTATTAGCAATGAGCGTGATCCTTGGAGGCTGTGGATTTGAACTGCCAGGCAATGCTAAACCTATCCAAAAAGTAAAGAGTTTGGGTACGTCAGTTGGGTTCACGTGGCTCTTGGTTGATGATGCATCATGAGGAATCCTAGAAATAAGCACAGAGAAATGTCTAGGGTGGGTCTCAAAGCAAAAGTAAAATATATTTTGTCCATATTTTGTTGCTAAGCAGATAGTGTTGCCTCAAAGCAAGGGAAGGGGAAGGAGCAGGGGAAAGTAGGAGACCAAACCCCTGGTTTCATGGCCCTGACTGGCTGATTACTCACTGTGCTTTCCTAATACATCTTCTAAATCTCTGTGCTTCAGTTTGAAGCAGTGTAGTTGAGATGAATGATTTAATGTATCTTAAAATCTTTGAGAATATTGGGTTAATGGGATCATGTACACACAGAGCGTTGCTGTAACTGTTTACATCTTGTTTAGATGATGTTTTCTTAAAAATCAAGGCGCCCTCTGTCCCATGTTTTCTCACTACATGCAGGTCAGAAAAGCACAAGTACTGTATGTCTGAAACATTTCCAGCAGCTTCCCTGGACCTGCTTCCAAAGCTCATTGAAATCTTGTTAACAGAATACTCTACCTCCCTCTGATACCTCACACTGCAAAACAGCTTTGAAGGCCTAGACTGAATAATGAAGAAAACAAGGGCATCTGGGGTCCATTATTTACCCCATTTCATAAGGCACTTCTACAAAGTCTGCTGCCTGCCTTTTCAAATCCATGACAGAAACAAATACAAAGCCTGGAAGGAGTGAGCAAGTCAGAGTTGTCTGCTGCCCTCTCCGCTGCCCCCCTCCCCTTTTCTTCCTGTTTCACAGGACACATTTGTCTCATTTCAGCTAAATGTAGTACTTTTTTGCCCAAGACACTTGTTCCTTCCCCTTCACAGATTAAATATTAAAGAAATATTCCAAGGAAGTCCTTTTTTTTTTCTTGGGAAGATGTCTCAAACACCTTTGGGTGTTTCTAAAGGAGACTGGTGTGAAGCTACTCAGAGAGAGAGAGAGATATTTTGTTTTGGTTTTGGTTTTTTTTTTTTTTTTTGCGTGTGTGTGCGTGTGTCAAACTGGCAAGGACCTGAAGGCTTGAATTGCGACTAAGGCTGAGGTAGGAAAACACAGTTGAAATGTCAGTAAAGTGATTCCCATCTCCGTGTGCTAATTCACAGGAGGGTATTTTAAAGTGATGGGAGTCATCTGAAATGTTAATGCATCCAAAAAGCCGGAGCTGTCGCAGAGGGAACAAGTTGTGGAAATTTTCGTAAATTCTAGAGCATCTGAGTGTTTTTAAAAGGTCTGGCTCAAAATACCTCTACATTTCTTGTGAAAATAAACCCCCTGCAAAGTTGGCTTTCCAGTGAAAACCTTTACGAACGCTCAGTCAACACTAGAGCACTTTCTTCAGGCACTTGGCAGGGCTGGGACAGGTAAAGTATCTGGGTGGCTACACAGTCACAGAGGAGCTGTAAGTTGCAAACAATTAATTTCACATTTTTTTTCTATGAGTTTTTTTTTTTTTTTCTGACTAGATGGTAATTTATACTAATTTGCTAGTTGCCACAGTTTGGTGTAGTCGTCTGTATAAATATTTGCTCCTATGGCTTCTATCAACAAACTTTCAAGGGATTATTGAGGGGAGGGGCAATTTTTTGCAAGCTAAATTCTGCCCTTATTAAAGTCCTTTGCAAGAACTGGCACTAAAGCCTCATAGACTTATTTTTTTTTTTAATCTACCCAGACAGGACATCTCCTTTATAGGCTGCTTCCACTTTGAATTAGGTGAACTAAGAGTTCCAAAATTAAATTGATTTCTTAAGTATACGAGTGCTTGCAATTTATCTGAAATGGACTTTTCCTTTTGCACAACTTGGAAATTGCAATAATGTTATTAATGTGTCAAAAGAGGATGAGAAAGAAGTAAGAGAGCTTTGGATAAGTAGTTATTTAGTCTAAACAACTATTAGTTGTTTAGTCCCAGCCCTTCAAGCCCTTTTCAGAATGAGATAAGTTTTGTGTTTCAGTCTCCCTGCATATTGTTCGAGGAGTAAATGATCTTGTGTTCCTTAGGTTAGGATCAACTTTACTGGACCTTATGTGCCTGAAACGTCATCCGAAATTAATCTCTGAGGAGGAGAGGCTGTGGCTGATTTCTTTTAAGTGCACAAAGCTGCTTCCTGGTTATATTTATAAAACTAATGGGTGACTCTTTTTTTCCTCTCAGAGAACATGATAAATCTCAGAGTTGACCAGCATGTGTTTCACGGGCAGTTACCAACCTGTGATCGTGTGCATATCATCCAAATAAGAGACAGAAAAATCTCCCAGAAACAGCATGAGTACCATTTATCTTTCTACTATAATAATTTTAGTTTCAGCTAACAAAGTATCTCAAAGGATATTTAGCTGACAGCCCACACCACCAGCCTCTGCTGCTGACTCATCGTCACATTACATGTGCCATTCCTTATTTATTTATTTATTTATTTTTAGCATTAGAGAGCACGTTGCTTTCCCACTAAAGTAACTGCCAGGTAAAATAATGAGTCATTCCTTTTAAAACGCAAACTGAAAATTTATGTTTAATTCAACTGTAATATCTCTTAGTTGGTTGGCTCTCAAGCCTCTGAGGTGCTACATAAAGATTTACCTGTTTTCAGCAACATGCTAATCACCAGTCACAGCTTCTTTATAACAAGAAGCCCCAAAGAGAACCCAAGAAAGGTAACGCTTTCTGCCAAACAACACTCCACATTCTGCTGGTTTCTTGCACAGACAAGAGAGAAGTGGAAGATTACCAAATACCTGTTCTTAATCAAAATTTTTTTTGTTGTACCTTTGCTACTAGTTTGGAGGTACATGCGAAGGCTGTTCATGTGAACAATCTGAGGTGGATATAAGACATTGTTAGTCCATTTCTTGCCGCAGAAATTAGAAGAACGCTACAAGCTGCACAAGTTAAAGAAGGGCACTTACAGGTTAGCAAAGTTGACTTGGACAGGGTACAGGGGATGTTCCATGTTCTGATTGCAACCTCCTTTCATATTTGCAAGGAAATTTTGCCTTTTTTTCACCATACTGCTTACGGAGTGAGGAGGGTATATGAAAACCAGTCAGCGATTCTATGCAAAGCTTTGTGGAAATGCCAGGCATAATCCCCTTGATCAAAATCTGACGGACAGCACTGACAGTTAAATCAAAAAGTGGTTGCAGCCTAGCCGTAATTACGTACTTCTTGCTGGTCTGACCTCTCTATATACCTCCTTAGGTACAGCACTTGTTTGTCAGGCTGAAACTATGTGGTGGTGTGCAGGTTTTACTGGTTATTGCCTGGTAACTGCAGTTGCTAGACTTTGAAACCAGTAGGTTAACTAACTCTGAAAGGATCTCAAGGGTATGTGATATCTTGCTGTCTCATAGGTTTGGAGCTGTTAAGCTGATCTGTATTGGATTTCCATGCAGCTCACAGCCTTGGTTTACTCTTCGTTGTGTGGTTCCTCTCACATTAGTTCCCTACACTTTTTGTCCATTTAATCTAAGTTTCTTGAAATAACTTGGTCTTTCTCACTGGATTTCAGTATGATCCTTGCTTATTTCCTGGTAGTTGTACTGTCCTTCTTATCCACTGTCCATTTGTTTCTTTCTGCTCTCTTAATTTTAAATGAACTTCATAGTTTCTGGAGTTTGAGCCTGCTTTTCAGGAAAGAGAGTAATGGGCTACTAACAAAGGCCTTGAGAGTCGTATGGTTTTCAGTTGTGTCAATAATTCGTTCTGATTAACCATAGAGTGTAAAATGAATGAAGAATAGGAACAGCCCTAAAATGTTCCAACAGTTACTTATCTTGCTTTGAGGTGCTTGGGTAGGAAGAGCAACGCTGTTGATTACTACGGTATGAGAACACTACTAAGAGCTCGTCTCGTCTAAATCTCTGCTTTGGGAGTTAACTCTCCCTGTGGTGTAGTTAAATAGTTCCATCTATTAGTCTCAATTTTCTTCCATGTTAAATGGAGGTAATACTAATTGCTTAGTTATTTCATGGAGAGTTATGGGGGCTAATTAGTGCTTGGAAATGAAGAGATATTGTTTAAACACTACAGGGACCAAGAGTGGAAGCAGCGAAACTGTCTGGATTCATCTCAAAAGCGATGGCTTCATCACATTTACCTACATGTTTTTCTGTATCCTTTCATCTTGGCAGACACTTGACTTGTCAACCTGCTTAGAAATCTCAATACACACCAATATGGGTGCATGGATGCTGGGGGAAGAACTTGGGGAGAGTTTAGAAGAATGAGCAGAAGAAGAAAGGAAGAGTTCAGTCATCTGTCAAATTAGTAATACCCACTGTGGTCTGAACTGTTGTACATCCTCCTCCTTTCGCAGCACACCTAATTTGGCCCTGCCATGGTGATATGTGGTTTTTTTTTTGGGAAAAAAAAAATTAGAAGCTGCAACAACAACACAAGCTGTTACTGGAGCCGTTTTTAAACTTTCTCTTGTTCTCCGTGATCTGTCTGCCCCTTTCTTTTTATCTCAGCTTTCTGCACCTTTCCCAACCGTACTTACATTACCCTGTCCTTGCAGTTTCCCTACCCTCTTGTCCATGTCCGATTCTTCATCCTCCTTCTTGCATTTTCCACTTCTAAGCTACAGTTTTATCCTGTGACTCCCATCATCCTATACATCTTTATACCTCCACCTCCCATTTTCTTTGCAGATTTATATAGTAAGATGTATTCATCATGCACCCCCTGATCTGCTGTTTGCCCAGTGGCTCAGACTTGCTAATGTAGCATCTCATTATTGCAGACTCTGAGATATTGGATGCAGGATTAACTAAATGGCTCAATGATTAATGAACCAGGCTCACAACCACATCTTGTTAAGACTGAGTTTATCAAATCCATAAGGGAGTTGTTCAAATCCACTATTGTGGATCATTTTTCCTTCCATAAAAGAAAAACAAACCTTTCTCCTTTTTGCTAAAATATTTATCACCTGGTCATATCCTACCCGGTCTCTTGTATCTTCTTGACCTGCTTTAATGGCCAACATCATCATCATGTCTGTGTGTCCCTCTTGAATTATTTTTTTTTTTTTTTTCCCCCCCTCATCTTACCACAGGAAGACCTACAATATCTTGCTCCAGTTATGGTCATTTCTAGTTACCTTTCAAATCTTCTTGGGCCTGTTTTTTTGCTTTCCCTTTTGCTGTGGCCTCCTTCTCCTCTTCCCACCCTCCTTCTAGTGCCTCTCATGGCTCACAGATGCCTTGTTCCTTCTCTGTAAAATTTCTTAGTACTGCCTTGGAACCAATACTTTTTTCAAATTTTTCCTCCCATTTCATTACTCACATGTAATCTCCAAAGGCTTCTTTCTCCAAATTCCTGTGGCGTGATCTGTCTTTTATTCTCTAATAAACTCTTGCTCATGTTAAGTGGTTCTAGTAAATGTCATCTCCACAGCCTGCAAAATCCTGATGCAAAGAACTGATTTTGCAACAGGTATGCACATATAAAGTGATTATGTACATCGCTTGCAGGTCCTGGCCTGCACAATATTGTTAAATACATGGGCCTAAGCATAGCCTTACGCCTGCCCATCAGCTACGATTCCTGTAAGCATTTAGTAATGGTTTGAACTCATTACATGTTAAAGTGCCCTTTAGTTCCAAGGTCTTTGTCCTGCTTGTCTGTGCTTAAGGTAACATACTCTTAACTGTGTGAAAGAAACCATAAACTCAACTGTGTTACCATCATAAACCTTTTATCTTCTTCAATATATTTGTATAAAGATGGTGTGCACAAGAAGGAGAGGCTGTGGGGTAATTATGGACCACAAATAACGAGAGCACCGACTCACACAGGGCAGAGTCCCTGTAAATCCGCGGGGGCAATCTCGTAGGTGCTCAGCAGTATGAGGAAGATGGTGCAAAGCAACCAAATATCAGAATGTGAAACAATACCCATATGTGCAAGCTGCGAAGCGTTGCAAATAATTGTGCTGTAGCTAACAGCAGTTACCTGTAGCGAGCAGGAATCTTGCGTCCATAATGAGTTTAAGCAGGTATGTGTAGTAGGCAGGTGTTTTCCTATAGGCACATCTCACATGCAAGCATGTGTTGCTAGATGGACCACAGATCTGACATTCTTCGTGAACTTGGGAGAAGAATGAGGTGGAAAAGGGAGGGGGAGCAGAAACCAATCAAAGAAAGCAATACTTTTTATCAATCATATTCGATGCTATTCTTTCTCTCTCTTTCATCACTTTGATCTCTCAAATAAAACTGATACTTTGGCCACTTTCCAGACTCTTAGCTCTGCAGTCTGAGAGGGCTCTGGGTTAGCTGCTGAGGGTATGTGTTTGCAATTATGCATTTGAAAGTATTTTCCCCTCCGCTGAGATAACATTCTTTTTGTGTTACCACACACTTCTGCTGTCTCGTTTTTCTTCTCCCATGGCACTGTAGGCTGAAAGGCCTCACTGCCTTCCCCCTCCTCCCCCGATCTTTGCAACTGATATCTGAATAAAATACTTTACTCTGCTGGTATTTAACCTGCTGAGCCTTTCACTTTCTAGCTGTGAAACAGACAAAAAGGGTATCGTGCAGAAACATTCTGGCAGTTTCATTTCTTAATATGCCTCCAAGGTAAGGCGAGATTGAACAGGGGTGGGAAAATTTATGCTGATGTTAAGGATCTTCAGCTTTTTATTTATAGATTAACATTCACCGGGAGCAGCTTTACATTTAACTTTCCAACCAATATTTTTCCATACAAGAGAGCAAATTTGAAAGCTCTTCTTTATTTTTTTATCTGGCTGTAAGTTCAGTGGATAGTCTGTAGGAATAATGATCTATCTTTTATAGGATAGATACGATAATATTTTTTAGCTGATAAATTTTGGCTTTGCAGTAAGGAATACATGGAATTAAGTAAATTATTGGCATCAGAAGATAGATTCTTTTGTATTCCCTGACAAATAGCCAAGTTTCCTGAGTTGAATAGCAAAATTCTGCGTGACCCTACAAGCCCTTCACACCGCAGCCTGTTCTACCGCACTGCATTTGTCTGACTTCGGACTTGCTCATCGTGGTCCGAGAAGGAAATAATATTTCTTCAAAAACCATGTTGCATTCAGTATCAACAAGCAGCATTCTATAAGTGTAATTTAAATTTCATATATGGAGTACAGCATTGAATAGACTTAAAGTTATTTAGGTCAGTAAGAATTTGAACGCTGCTATCTTAGGTCTGATGTAGCATATTTCGTTCTAAGTCTCTGTGAAAATTAAACATGTGGGGTCCAATCCTATGGTAATCCTTCCCTCCCACTGACTTCGAAAGTTGGTTATAAGCACTCTCTCCCTTTCATACATGTGTGTGTGCTTGCAGCCACATGCACCCACACATGGGATTTTAAAAGGGTAGCTGCCTCAGTGAGAGACGTGTCCTGTTTGTTTCTGCCTCGCAAAAAGGAATCCTGTAGGATGGTGCTCGGAGAGCGGAATTGTTCCAGGTGCTTGAATGCCCGAGCATTTCCTGGTTAGGCTAAAGCTGAAACCTTTTGGAAGTCTTTCCAGTTTTTAAGAGGAAGCAAGGAAGATTTTTACAGGCCTGCAGATACCTGAAACAGGATATGGACTTCTCCATTCTTTCATTTTGTGAAGAGCTGGAGGGGATAGGGCAGGCTTAAAGTATTGGGTGAAATAAATCCACTAGTCCAAATGAAGTTCTCAAGTAAATATCCCTGATACTAACAGCAAAGTATAACCTAAACAAGAGCAGGATTCTATAAAACTAAGACCTAATTAGACCTTATGCTCATGATTCCTAAGTTAGCTTTTTGATCGCGAACAACTCTCAATGTTTTTCAGAGATCCACATATACCCCTACAACAAACTTCACACTGAAATGTTATAAAGGAAACATAAATCCTGTTGGTTTAACGCAGGTCTGCAGACCAGCTTGATGTAACAATTGTTTATGTAATAGTCTTCATGACTTGGAGCCAAACTCAGAAATCTAGGGTAGAACAATCCAAAAATAAAATTCTAAATAAATAGCGAAGTTAATTCTGAAATATTTGTAGGACACGGAAATGGCAGCTAATTAAAGCGTAAACTTTTTCTTTGTCATCTTTCTTCTGCTGTTTCCCCCAAGCTGTGACATGCTTCATTACTGCTACCATTTTATAATTCTTATCTAGCTGAGTAAGATGACTCTCTCTAGTCAAAAAAGCAGTTCAGAGAACTAAGGACCGGCTGACTGGGGCCCTAGTGCCTGATCTTTGTAGGTGCAGAATGTGTTCAGCAGCCACTGACAGTCACAGGAATGTATCCTGTTTCTACTGAAGTCCAGAGTGGGCCTGAATTGCCTTAAGGAAAGCACAAGTGGCTGAAAGGGAATCAACACTGCTGTGTTCTTGGCAGCATCTGATCTTAAAAGGTAAGCTTTTTTGTGGATAAGTAACTCTTGTTTTCCATGTCGCTCAGTCTTGGGTGAAAATGCAATACTGGATGAGTAAATAGCTTTGCAAATACTGGCCATTTGGAATTCATATTGCACAGGGCTGATTAGTCACATCTGCTAAAAAGCTTAGACTTGCTTTGCTGTAAATCGGTGTAGTCAAAGGAGTTACGCCGACTTACTTGAACGAAGGATCTGTCCTCTTGCATGAACCTGCAGCCTACTTCTGCTTGATCTCAGCACTGCTGTGGTCACATTTACGGTATGCCACGTGATAAAGGACACGATGCTGGGTATCACCGAGCTTCCCCTCCCTGTTTCTGACTAATGTCTTTTCAGTGTGGGAGCAGAATCCTGATACGCGTGACACAAGCAGAGTACGTGGGAATTAGTTCCATTAAAGCCGTGCCATATGGCTCACAGGGTGCTCCGTGATACCACTGTGCTGCTTGACAGTCTTTCCCTATGGATGGGATCCGCGCATATTCCCTCATTTGCACTCTTTTTTAGCGTATCAAACAGGGACAGACTTTTAATTAAAAATGACATCATCACGCTGCTGCTAGCTCCTTGCCAGCAGTCCACATATTAATGCTGCTTGTTTCAGTTTTCAATGATCCTATTATGAATTGTAACCTCATTACACAAACCTTGCTATACAGTGGAATTTCAAATGGGGTTTTGTGGTTTTTAGAACTTAAACAGCTAGAATAAGCACAAAGGCAGTTGCGGTCAGGCAGCTTCCTCTCTTACCGCAGCAGTTGTGGAGATGCCATTCCAGTGACCACTGTTTCTACAATGACTCAGTTTCATTTTTAACAATCTGACTCAGTTCTCTTCAAAGGGGGCAGCAGCATGTTATTTCTGCATGATTTTTGTGTGCATGACTCTGTACAAAGGGGGTCAGTGCCAACTTAACCCCTTGAGATCCAGCCTCCAGAAGCAGCCTGGGTTCTCTGTGTTGCGGGGAGGTGCGCTCCTCACACGCCGCAGAATTTGGACGGCTGGGCGTACATCTGTTTTGCCAAACATGCGCTGTGTTTTCAGTCATCAGAAAAAAAACAGTGTTAAGCACAGTTATTTCCACCCGCGAGCCAACGCTCTAGGTGAGTGCCACTACACCCTGCAGCCTTTGCCAAAAGCCCTTGCAAGGAAACTGAGGTTAAACCGCTGCCTTTTTTTAAGTGAAAGCACGAAATAAAAGTGCATAGGTCCTCCAAAAAGTTAAAAAAAAAAAAAAAAAGAAAGGGGTGCGGGGGGGAAGTTTAAATAGGCTAGCCAGTGGCAAGACGGAATCCAGTTGTTTCTGTGCAGGGTGCATTATGAATCTGCAAACAACTGCTAGTCACCATCTAGAATCAACGATGAAGTAAATAGGAGTTTATGGAAGTTCAAGCTTTACCCAGCATTCAGCTGCAAGCTCTTAAAGCTCATTCATGTAAATTTTACAAACAAGGAATACAGCAGTTTTCAACCTTTAATGAAATTTAAGGATGTCTTTTTCGTTCTCTATGACTCACAGTTTTGTTTTGAAGTTTCTGAGCTTCTCTTAAGGTTACGGAGTGGTCAAGCGAAGCGGAACAGGGTTTTTGAAATCAGGAAGCCTGGGCGCTGTTTCATTCAGAAAAAAAAAAAAGGAGAGAGAGAGGGAGGGAAGGAAAAAAAAGCCCTATTCCTGTGTTTGATTGAAAAATAAAACTGCTGCTCTCAGTGAACCTTTGAAGTCCCCCAGCCCAGTAATTGTTTCACGACATTTGCAGCTTGAGGCAGCAAGAATGTTTGTGGTTGTTTTAAAGGCATCTGAGTGTGGATTCCATATGGTTTATTTTTATTTTGGTTTTTTCTAATTTTTTTCTTCCCCACTTGGAGCCTCAAGTTCTTGCGCATTGCCCGATACCCGGTCCCAGCCTACTCTACTCCTGCATGAACTGTCTGTGAAAGAACTGAGTGGACGCATTGTAGCCCAAAGACTCAAGCGTGCTTAATTCAGACAAAATCTGTGAATGCCTGTTGAGGCAATAGTTGATTTTAGCTGTGCTTTATCGATACTATATTTGGAGTGTGGCTTACTAAACAGTGTACAGTTTGCTTTCCTGAACAAAAGACCTCTTCATATGGCCTATACTTAGAGCATGATACTCCAAACGCTCACTATAGAGCGTAGTGTTTGCTGTCATGCTTTCAATAGGTAGTTTACAGTAGGCCTGATAGTTAAGCCATTGGAGTCAAATAAAGGGCCTGATTCACCACTGTGTTCCTTCGCTCTCGGAGCAGTGAAACTGTTTTGTTCAGCAGAACAAGCTGAATCAGATCCAAAAATTTGGAAAATATGTACTATAGAAACCAAAGAAATCTAAAGTCAATTTAAGACATATAAACTTGGAACTGTCAAGTAGGCTTGCAACTCTCCCTCTCCTCCCCCTGGCAAAAGACTGACCATTATATACAATAGGTAACACTATAGGCATTGATTACGTGTATTGATAGCGTCCAGTCCTGAGCTTGTTTATAAATGTTTGCAAATCTTCTTTTTCACTTGGCAAGACAAAATGCAGGAGTAAGTTATAATCAGCCGAATGCAGAGTTTGTAGCTTGCGTGGTGGTTGTCTCTGGTAACAGTGGAAGTAATTAGTTTCCAGTCAGGAGAAATTATGCTGAAGACCAGCATTAACCTTTTAGTCCAGTGTGGAACCGGTTGCAGCGACAGAAGAATTGAACCTAGTCTGTTCTGATGAAGGAGCTGAACGAGAGGGCACTACAGGCTTCATCCAGAGTGGTCCTTCACTTCCTTAAAGTGACTAAGTGACTTCCAGCTCTTAGAGTCTGATCTGCTTATCCGTGCAGCTGCTGGGGAGATATCAGTCTGTGGGGCTTGAGACCAGTTAGTAGACAGGCTTTAACGTGAGGAACCTGCAAATGAAGGCTATGGCTATGTTAGCATGACAGTGCAGCATGATAGGAGCATATCTACAGAGGAAAACAGCTGGTGCTGAGGACTTTGGACTGGCTACGGGTGGGAGCAGTCTTGTAAGCTGAATGTCCACTATGGGTTGGAAAGCGTTACTGCTTTTCCAGTTTTATTTTGGCTGAAAGCAAGCGAGGCCCTGCTCTTTGTCTGACATTTGATGGGAGTTGAAATGTGGTAACTGGGGCCATTTGAAGGAGGAGGTTCCTTCAAAAGCACACATCTGACTTGAACACTAATGCATACACGCTTGAAAAGGCTGATCAAGTAATTTTTACTAATGACGTTTTTTTTCCTGTGTATTTTCTTTAATGGAACAATTTGGGTGAATAAAGAATATTCATTTTCTAAGGGGGGGAGGGTTTCACAGAGCTTATGTCTACTAGGAAATAGCACATCGCTGGTCAATACTCCTGTTCTCCTGTGGTGTAACATTGCTGGAATGGCCTCTGGCATGGTTTGGGCCAACTTGCTCTTTAGACAATTCCTGAGTAAGCCAGAGAGATATGAAGAGCCATGAGCTATTCCTAATAGGCAACTGGAAGTGGCCAGCCTATTTTGGAGAGTAAAAATGCTTAATAGTATGGGAGTGGCTAAACTGCGCTAGCTGACGCAAGGGCCAGGGAAGGAGTGCTGGTACTGTTTAGTGTGCAACTGTAGATGTAGCCTGAGTGACCATAAATACAATAAGAATGAGTATCAGATGAATAAAGTAGTCGGGTATGTGTTAACCAAAGAGACACGAACATGAAAATCCTTCAAACAAAAATGTTGTAAAAGCAAATTAATGTTTAATACGATTAATGTCTTTTATTCATGGTTATCTGTTAGAGGGAGCTCTGCTGGTTTTTTATGCTTTCGCAATATATATGCTGTGTATTACCTTCATTCTAGTCATGTTGTCACATTTAGTGAGGGCTGGAAAATGTAATTATGGAATAGTGGAGAAGCCTCTTAGAGGAACTCAGATGATCCTCAGAATCAATAGCAATGGCTGATCTTCAATAGCAAGCCTCCACTGCAGCTAATGGTACTTGGATGAGTTTGGTCAATGAGCTAATTTCTAAGTGCAACCATGTCACCCGCAGACCTAAACTGAAGAGAAAGGAAACTTTTAAGGGACAGGTTCCCACACCCACTCCCCTTTCACATTGGTCAGAGAGATATATAAGGAGATAAAGGAGGCAAGTCCAAACTACAGTCACTGAAGCATATGGAACATGACAACTGCTGAAAATCCTTCCTGAGAAGTAGGAATATATGGAGAGGTTAGCCTGAGCGAAGTTTCATGCCCTTCTGCTAAACAGTGATTGAGGTAGCTCACTCAGACCTTGTCCTTCAGCAGCTGTCATTGCAAGGTTGCAGTTATGGACAGATGCATAGGGTAAGAAATAGATTAGCATAACAGCACATTAGGATCCAAGGCATAATTAATGGGACTAAATAATCATCAGAAGGCAAGCACTGTAGTTGTAACTCAAATTACAAAAATATTTGTCCCAATGGAAATAGAATATTTGTAATATCCTTACTTGCTGAATGTGGAATGCGCTAGGAAAGAATGGGTCCTATTCTAAGGGTCTTCTTTCTACTAGTGCCCATCATACACTTGCTAGGAAATGTAAATTATAAATTGCAGTAGCATTTGTGAGATGGGTGCCCACAAGGGCTGAAGGGACATTCTGGTGCAGCCACTGGGCAACTAAATGGCCAGTGTTGACCCATTGTGGCACTGCTGAAGCGGTACTAGCTCAGTAGGCTGATGTAGTCTTAAAGAGTAGGTTAGTTTGCTGGAGACTTCTGCTAATTATAGGGCAACAGTCTCATAATTGTATGTCTGACCTTATGTCTAAAGGAAAAATACACATTTGTCCTATTCGGAAGGGTTTTGGCAATGGAATGATCTTTAAGATACAATCTCATCCTGAAGTCCTCTCCATTCTTGGGTTTTTTTTTGGTTTTTTTTAAGATGCCATGTTGCTTTTGTGTTCTGTGTGGCTTGGAGTGAACCAGTTGATAGAGAGCGATGCTTTAGAAAAGAGCCCTTTAAGTCACATCCATTTTAATTGGTGTGGTTTAATTATTCTGCTGTACTCTAGGATAATCTAAGTACCCTGGAGAGTGGATCTGAAAAAGCTGTGGGGGCTCCATTGTGGTTGGGCAAGCTAGGAAATGTCTTATAAAAGGCACACTGTATCTGACAAGACTAGACTACATTTGTTTGGTATTTTAAATTCCACTAATTTTTGCATGCCTTTGAATTAATTATTCTTCTTTCAACATCAAAGGGAAATAGAGGACATTTTTACTTTTAACAGTTTTGTGCTATAATAATTATCCTAATGCTCCAATGACAGGACTGCATGCTTCGTAGAGTTTTGAGATTACAGAAGGAAATGCAGCTAATTATAGTTTGATAGAAATTTCAGATTCGGTTCTTTATTTTCTCAGTGGAGTTTGCTCAAAGTGGCTCAAATCCTGCAAGATGCCAATTTTCTAATGCCCATTGATTGTATCTGAAATTGATGAAGAGCTGAAGACACCTTGAGGAATCAGTCTTTGATAGCACTTGTTGTTGTTTTGTCATGTGAGCATAAATATACAGAAATGGGTTTCAATGAAGACCTTGCATTAGAGAACCTCTGACTCTGACGAAACTTCATTTTACATCCCAATGTCGTAGCTGACTTCTTTCTCTAAGGCTGGCCAGGCAGGATGTAAGCATTTTCTTTAGCGTGGGAAAGTTCATTTCAGTTCCAGTTCACCTTTTCACAGTTCAGATCCAGTTCTACTGAACAGCAATTTTTCACCCTTCAGAAACCATGATGATTCACTTACGTGAGATATTTTGGTGGGCACTTAGATTTAAGATGATTCTTTTGACTTTCCTGCAGCTTTCCATGCCTCAGTCTCTCTGCAGTTAGCCGAGCTATGATATCCTTTTCCTCCAAATCTGTTCATAAAACTTCCCTCTTTCAGTCAGCATTTCTGCATCAGTTTCTCCTAATCTCATCATGTGAGGGCTCCAGAATTCAACCTTTAGAAACTTGAGGAAAAATACCAACAACCATGAGGTCTTTTTTTTCTCCTATACATAATATGTTGACAGCATGACTGAGAACACCCATAATTTAATCTTCTCTAAGTTTTCTACGGCACTTGTTACAGTCATTCTCTAGGCCTCTATTCCAAGTTAAAGCAAAATTGATTAAGGAAAACAAAACATTTCTAATCTAAGTATGTATCTGCAAGTCCTTGAAAATCGGGAGTGCTGAACAGGTTGCACGTATAATGTAGATAAGCCACTTCTTATCTCACTTTTAATTCATTGTTTCAAATAACATACCAACTGCAATATTCAGGCCTATCAGTTTTATCCCTTGAAGCCTTCACCATGACTACCCACTGCAGTTTTTATGTGTTAGGAGTGATGACGTGAGTTTCCTCTGCTCATTACTCAGCCTTCTGCCACGCCTGGGAGGGCCACAGCCCGATGTCCTTGCCAGAGCTGGGTTTTACCTTACCACATCAACTGCTTCATTGGTTTCTGCATTTGAAAGCTCACCAGGCTATTTGGGGACTCGTTTGTTTTGACGTGAAAGGTTTGAGAGGGTGGTAAGCAGGGTCGGAGGCAGCAGGTACTGGCTACGCTTTTCCTGACCTTGATCAATCTGTGTATGAGCAGGAGAGCCTGGGGCTTCCTGCCCCTGACAGCTGCACCCTGGACAGTAGCAAAAAGAATGATAGAGCTGGAGAAGTCCAGGAAAGGAAGTTTATGCAGCATGGAAGAGTCATATCCTGAGGAAATTGAGTGGAATATCTGTGTGTAACTATATAGATAAATATAAACTTTTATTTTTAAGGAATTAAGAGCATTAAGTAGAAACAAGAATAGGTCCGAAGAGGGGAAAGATGCAAGCTACAATGGCAGTAAGCCCAGGATCCCTTTTTCTGTAGACAAGGAGATGAACATTAAAGGAACAGGGAATTGTGAATAAGTGTGTTTTCAATGAAGTATTTATTTTTCTGTTGATCTTAAACCAATGTGCAGCCACAAAGTAAAGTATATTGTTATGCATAAGGTCTGTATCAACACTGGGTTCAATCAGTTCTGTTTCTTTTCTAATACCCCCTTTTGGAGTGTCTGTAATCTCCAATTAACACCTGAACCTGCAGCTTGGCTCCACGTAGAGCTCTCTGACCTCAGCTGGGGCTGAAGTTTCTCCACATGGAGACACAGCAGAAACAAGAAGGCAGATTTCTCGTTGTACAGGTCGAGACTCCCCATGTGTTTGTACAGCGGTCGGCATATGAGCATCAAGGCTGCAAATGGCACATTTAGGCGCTACGTGATAACAGCAATAGTAAGGATAAACAAGGGCATGCTATGAACTGACCCTAAAAAGAAAGTTTTTCATTCTGTGAAAGCTGACAGGCTGTGTGACCGAGGGAGCAGGCTTAGCCTCTTACAGAAGCAGTGAGGGGGAGCTGTCGCTGGAGCGTTTGCTGGCTGAGAGCTCTCTCCCATGCGTTCCTGTGTGTGCTAACTGCTGTTAGAGGAATGTGGTTGCTGCAGCTTTATCAAATAGGTCATGTGAACTTCAGCGGTAACCTATGATCCTCCTTCCTCTCGTGGAGCATAGCTTGTCCTTCCCTCTATCAGCGTTAGCTGCCTGAACTCTTTTACATCCTTCTTCTAAAGTACGGCATGAAGTAATCTGTGCTTCTTCCTAAACACACAAAGCACACCTGCGTCTTGCGTTCCGCTGCCGAGAAGCGCAGTTAATGGCATAACCATTTGCTGGCGTGGTGTATTATAGCATGTGTGTTGAGTTGATGTAGGAGGTCACTAGGCCAAATGTGGACCTAGGGCAATCACAGGAGACATCGGACAGAAAATTACTTCATGTTTTGTGGCGTATGAAGTTAAGTCATACACATCTATGGAAAAGAGTGGAATGGAGACTGTCAAATGGAAAACATGGGTCAGGACTGTGAAATGAGGGAAGATGTTGCCAGAAAATCTGTTTTGGCCATAATTATTGCCACTGTAACTCGCTATTTCTTTCATTGTCTGAGAATTTTTGAGTATCTTGCTTAGGTCCAGGAGCCTGGAGGCTCCTTCTTCCAAGAAACTGAAGCTGGTGTTAGGAGTCAACATTAGGCGAGTTTGTACATTTACTCTCTGTCCTTTACTTTTAGCAGTTCTGACAGATGAATAACAAAGTTAAAACCTCTGTAACCAGGAGTCACATCCAGCTAGTAGTAATTCCTAATTCAAAGGAAACTTTTCATTATTACTCTTACTAGTTTAGAGAGATTTTTCTTAATGCTTGACCTGGGGTGGTATTATGCATGCTGTTGTTTCAGGATTGTATCTCTGTCACTGATTAGATTTTTATCTTTCTGAATAACTGTGAGTAATAATTCAGAGTATTCTGAATAGTTGTTTTCAGAATTTTGTTGTGGTGAAGCCAAAGAAAATTCCCCAGTGAAAATATAGGAGGAATAATCTTTTCATGATAAGTTTAAGCCTGGTCTCAACTGAACTGATATAAATCATGAGTAAATGTATTGAAGCCCTTAGAGTTCACTCAATGTAAAGCCATAAGGTTGGGTCATTGTCTCTGAGTGGCTGTGTGCATGCCAAAAGACAATATGATCTGAGCATCTCTTGCATTTTTTCAAAAACATTTGAAACTGTAAATGTTCTCAGAGAAAACTGCTGAATGAAAATAATTTGAGGAAGGAAATCTGCAGTTATAAATTACAGAGCAATTTACTCCTCATGGTTCCTTTTCAATTATAAACACTTTTGACTATCTAGGGTATTCATTTCCAAGGATGCATTTTTTTTTTTCTCTGTCTGATAGATGTTTCTGAAATCTTAAAAGTAGAATATTACAAGTGGGTAGGCGTGGGAAGAGAGTGAAATGGTTTTTAAGTGTGGAGGAACTGAAAAGTTTTTCAATAATTTTATATCATTTCAGCAATGTTCTCTCTTTCAGTATGCCTAGGAATTAAAGAAAGGAAATATTTACATTATAATTATATTTCTGTTTAATTAAGTTATTAAGCAGATCTGGCATACAGAAGCAGCTCCCTTTAGTCCTAATTGTTTCTCCTAATGTTGCAATTACAGCATTATTGAAAGAATTCAGCGAAGAAAGGCCCGCAATCTCTGTCAGGATGCAGCAGGAGGGCTGAGGGGGATTTGTTCCATGGGAAAGAGAGGCAGTGAAACGGATTGCTCAGCTGCCCCCTCTGAAACAACACAGCAAATCAGTTCTACAAAGCAAGGCAGAAGTCTGCAGAGGGTAGGGGGGTGGGGAAGAGAGCTTCTATCGGAAAACTCTCTTCCTAGTTATTAAACAGTTTACATAGGTCTGCACATGAGGAGCTTTTTTCCAAGCCTTCCACAAAGCCTTCTAGAGCAGTAATTTTTATGTCAGGGATATTTATATTAAGAAGCCTGCAAAGCCACAGTCTACTTTCCATACACGTAACTTGCGTGGATCTGTATATAAAGTTTCAATTTAAAAAAAACCTAAAACCACTGAATGGTGTATTTACTGTTTGGGCTTTCATTTCTATTTATTTGTTTGTTTGTTTTCCTATTAGCTTTTGTCTGAAGATCTTTTTCCCATTCAGGAAATCATAGTAAAGAAAAGTGTGAGGATAAAGAGCAAAAGGAATACACAATTATAGGTGCCTAAGTATGTACACTATTGTGTTTATGCAGTATTTCACTCTAAAAAAAAAAAAATTGCTTAAATAGAGAGCTCTTTTAATATATATTTAATCATTATTTTTTTCAGTGCTTTTAGGAATTCTGGGCTGTAGAATCCGATGTATGGGCTGCTCGTTCTTCTTAGTGGCTAAGATTTCTGAAACCCAATGATACATACCTACCTATCTGTCTGTCTGTCTATCTATTTAGGTCAAATCAACTAGTTATTTTCATGCTGATAGCATAGCTTCCCATGGATAATTCAGTTATTTACGTTTACTGGTTTAATGTTCTTCCCAACTTATCCTAAGGCACTGAAGAATTTCTGTACATTTTGCGAAAGTATTCAACTGATGCTATTTACCAAGTAGAAAAGATGCTTTTGAAAACGTCCTTTTTAAGAAGGAAGATTAAAAAGATTAAAAATCTCAAGAAAGTCTGTATGCAAAGGGTAAGGCTTACAAACCCTTTTAAAAAATTATCTCTCGGTGGTCAACATGGGGATGAGGGAGGAGAGAGATTGGCACTGAGATATCTCCAGAAAAGTAGATGAAGGATCAGAAATAGGAAAACTGCAAAACTGAATGGATGGTCTTATAAACACTTTCCAAGAGGCAGCTATGTTACTTTAGAGAAGAAGTAAAACTTCCTTGTAACTTTTAAAGGTTCACTGGAGATGTACAATCTTGTAAAATATTTCTCAGTATTTCTTATGTCTTTTGAACCAAACGAGATTTATTAACCTCACAAATAAATAAATATCCCCAGTGTAAGGAGGGAGTTCCACAGAAATTAGCTTCTGGAGTTGTTTTCAGTGGCTGTATGGAGAGTTCGTTTGAAGAGCTGAAGAGCTTCTTTGACTGTCATGCTTCTTATTTGCCAACGGTGAGCAGTGGGGGGAAAAAACAGTGGCACTGACCATGGAAACAGGACCTCTGTGCTTTACCTCACTGTGATGCCAGCCAAATCCTGCTTCCTTCCCCCAACAAAAAGCAGTGAGCCGTGATGTGCCATCGGTTTTAAAACAGAAATCCAGTAGGAAGTCACTGATGGAATCTGCTGAGTATCATCATCGTGATACAGGGTTTTTTTCCATGCTTATTCACACACTAGTAGGGTTCCACCAAGGATGGTTCAACTGTTTTCATGACACTCAACCAGGCGGCCAACAGACATAGCCTGCAGAAAGACTTGGTGGCACATAGCAGAGCCACATCATGGAATAATTGTGGAGGATAGAGGATTAGGCCTGCCTCTGCTGAAAGTGAATGCCTGTTTCACTTCTCCAAAACCCTCTTTCCAGGTACAGCACACAGTGCAGGTGCAAATGTGTATCTAATTATATTCTATACGCAGCCTCAAGGTGGGGGGCGATGGCTCAGGAGACCCCTCAAGAAGGCAGAGCATGCCTCTGGCTTGGCTTTCCTTCACTGCCTCCTGGCATTGGGAAGCTGGGCTGGGGCAGGTTATTTTCTGCTGACCCCACACTGTGGGAGATGATCCGTGTTTGCCCTTTTCCTGCTGGGTTGAGGGTGTTGGAGCCAGCCACTGTGCCCACTCCCTTCTGTCCTGGCTTAGTGCCTAGCATCTGCTTGTTGAAATGTCCTGGGATCTGTAATAATATGCAGATTAAAATTCATGCAAAATTTAAAATCAGCAGTGAAAATCTTCATGGAACCATGTGTTAACTTTGTGAAGTGCCAAACACTGCTCAGACATGAAGAGGCCTTTATCTTCTATTCCAGTGAAGCTGAGACCATGGCCCTTCTCAGCTTGTGAGGAGCCAGCACAGCTTTTTGGCCCATGTATTGCACCTTTCTTGGGCTTCAGCTTCCATAAGGGACACAATGGTATGGAGACAGAATGGGAAACTCGGGCAAGTGCAGTTGCTTTCTTCTGGGACTGGGCTTTGCTCACTTTTCCTGTGTGTGACTTTTCGATGGGTTTAGGGTGAGCAGAAGGGACTGGATCTAAGGGTTTCCCATTTATGCAGCTTTGCTGCCACCCAAGCTGACAGCTGCCCGCTTGGCTAAGAGCGTGGCATCTAGTAGTAGGAGAGACTTCTTGTTCCAGCTGGCACTTTCTTATCTAACAGTCAGAGCTTTGTAAGTGTGGACAGCTGCAGTTTCAGAAATTGGCTCTATCTGTATCAATTGGATTTGTGAAGTCAGTGAAAGGGCATGAGGCAGATTCATGGGATTTCCTGTTAGTATTAGTAAATGGAATCTACTGCAGAATTTTAAAAGAATAGGAGACTTAGTCGATGACGCTTAAATGAGGCCTGTGGTTAGGGAAGGCTACCAAAAAGAAAAATCACTAGTCAGTGAATATGCTGGGTGTGATGGGCATGACTTCCAGAAATCTTAAATCATCTTGAAAAAAAGGCAAGAAACATCTACAGTGTCGGTGCACCCTGGACGGCGAAGAGATAGTTAGGAAGCAGGTGGTGTATGGAGCTGGATGGTCAGCCTGTGATGCAGCAACATTTCAGGTTTTTAAAAGTATGTACAAAAGAATGGCAGGAATGTGGAGCCTTGTAGGGGTTCAGCAGCGGCTCTGTCGGGACCTGTAAGTTCTCCTCCCACCTCCGCCGCTGGTTTGCTGCGTAGCTGTGAGCAAGTCGCATACCTTTTCTCTGTCTCAGTTTCCCAGCCTACAAATGAGTTTGATCATGCTGAAAGCGGGAAGAACCGGGCAAAGGCACGATGCAATTATGTAACAGCGCAGAAGGCTGAATTTCCACTCCCTCTTCTGCTCTTGTGGCGTGGGGGGAGGGAAGAAAGCACTCAAACATTTCTGTTTACTCTGTCAGTATTTGTGCAGGAACGGTATAGGATTTCCCCAGTCTGCACCAGATGACCTGTGAGGGAAATCATTGACAATCCGTTTAGCTTAGCTGGGGCTTTCCTAAGTTTCAAACTTAGTACAATGTGAGCAGTTTGCAACGGCTTCTATTCAGATTTGCTTAGCTGGGCCTAAGCTACTATGAACCCAGCACTGCAACACCAGGCCTTTTTCATACCAGTGCAGATATTGTCCTGGTAATGAGCTGGGGGACGACCAACTTTTGCATTTGTTATTTGAATATCTGCCGTGAGTAAGAAAGTCTTTTCACCTCCCATGAGAAACATGAAAATTTGCACACAGAAGAGAGATAGGCCTGGTTTTGTAGCTGACATCTGTCAAAGCCCTTGCTTCATAAATTAGTGGTGAGGACAACAAGTTGAGGGAGGGAAGATACCAGGTCTGGTCCCATGATGACTTCTGTATTTTATCCTGGGATCCCTTTTTTGTAAGATTTGAAGCCCCTGAGTGTCAGTAAGGGCAAAAGTCTCATGTATCTGCAAGCCTGCTGTCAACAGTAATCACAGAGGAATTTGAAATTTGACTGAGGTAATTCTACTTCTTTCCATCTATAGTTTGATTAATTTTACAACACTAGCACTTCTTCTGAAACCATGTTATACAGCATGTGATTTTGCCCAACTTGTTACTTCCTAAAAAAAAATGACACAACTGCTTCTATAGGAAGTCCCAACCCATGGTGGTTGCCTAGCAGAACCCCAGCAAGCAGCCGGTGTGGTCCCTGAGGATTGTATTGCCTGAACAGTGTTGCTATTTTTCCTTCTAAATGCAATGGTGTGATTTCTTATGCCTTGATATTATAAAAACAATCGTCTCCCATCAATGCCACAGAGCTATAAGGAAAGTTTGCCTTTTGGTCTTTGCACAGCAACAGAAACAGTGCTTTCTATCACATGATTAAACAGTGCTGAGAATTTTAAGGAATATTAATCAGCAAAGAGGAAGTTACTAGCAGCATATGTTTTGGTTTTTAAGAACTGTATGGTTTCATAGGACCATATGTTCCTCTTGCACCAGACCAGTATGTGTGAGTTTACGATGGGCAAAATGCAAGCTTAGAAAGTTGCTGCACAACATTCTTGGGCCAGTGAGAGATGATATAGAAAGAGTAGCTGTAGGATCTGTAGGATATAGAATGCTGAGCTTTCTGCTGTCTGCATGATTAAGACGATTTTTTAAATGGAGGATATGAGCCTTTCCATACTAAAAATACAATGAAGGTGTCAGCACGCACCTTTAAGCTGGACTGAAACCTTTCAAACAACAACCGAAGCACAAAATCTTATCAATATCAGCTGGACTTTCTCCATATGTGAGGCCTCCGACACATTTATATTTAGGACCGGTGACATCCATGTGATTACCATTTGCATTGCATTTCTTGTGGTAATCTAATCATATATAGTACTTTCCTGACCAACACCATCTGTACCATTGCCTGTACGCTATGATTTTCTCCTCAAGATTTCTTTGCCATGATACCAAGCGAATTTCCCGCTATTTAAGCTTTCTAGCTTGCATTTGGAAGAAGTCAATATACTTTTCTCACAGCACAGTTGTATGAAGGCTGCAGTACAATGGGAAGGCTCACTAAAAAGAGCAGCCACTTGCTATCAGACAGAGAGATCTTTATTTCAGAATCATTAAGGCCAGAAGGCAGAAAGAGCAAAAGCCTCTGTGCGTGGGGCGGAAGAGGTAATGCGCAGTCTTTGTGTCACTACCTCTGCGCCTTGAAAAAAAATGACAGCTGCTTGTGTGGATATTAGGCAGAAATTGAAACACGCAGCATACGGAAAAGAAAATAAGTGTTTTATAGCTACATCCGTGATGGGCAGGTGGATAGGAAGGGTTGTTTTATATGCCACATGTGCTACATATGGCCAAAAAACCCCTCAAACCCTCTATTCTTAACATACTTAACTTTTAAGCGGGTTCTTTATGTACTTATCTTTCTTTCTTTGCAGATATGTTAATCTGTATTTAAAAGTATCCTATATAGCATCCAATCAGCAGAGGCCTCAGCACTCTTGGTTCCAGTCGGACTCAAGAGTTAAAGACATGATTAAATTTTAAATCAATTGAGTTGCTTGTAAACTTAAATCTCAGAGCATGTGTAATTGTTCTGTCGGCTCCAGGGCAGGATGCCGAGCACCCATTACAATCAAGTTCCTAAAAACTTCAGATACCGTTGCGTTCCGTGGGAAAGCGCTAGCTTTCTAGATGTTACAAGACCAGCCCAAACTGCTCCTTCTATCCCAGGAGACAGCTCCGTGGATTGCGTGGGATCCATCCTTGCATACAGCTGTACACCAAGCCTTGCCACTGTGATCTCAGCTTGTATAATTCCTGTACTCAGATTCCCCTTTAATGGATAGATTTTCTTTTCTATCATGTTTGAAATGTAAAAAAAAAAAAGAAAGGAAATTGACCTGTATTCATTTGGAGGTAAACATATGTATTTTTAGAAAAAAAAAAAGTGGCTGAAATTTTATTTGTAACAAAATTCACAGCGTAGTACTTCCCGTATTTTGGGGAAATCTGAAGTGAATATCAAACGTAGAACTGACACCAAATCTGGGTGCTGCTTAGACGGGGTTTGTGCTGTCTGTTCCTACGCACTGTGCAGTATTGACGCTGGTGCTGAGAGCCCGAGCTGACCTGGCAGCCCGCCAAGTGACAGTTAAGCATCTGATGTTCTTTTATCCAGTAAAGCTTTTCATTTTTAATTTTTTTTAATAGATCAGGGAAGCTCCTTTTTGCCACTTTTTTGCTACTTATTTCCTCTGACTTACTGCAGCCTGTGGCTGTCTCCTGAGCTAAAAGCTGCAGCTAAAGAGATTTTTTTTTTTTTTTTTTTTTTTTTTTTTCATGCTGAATAGCATGTCTCAACGTTTTCCTCTCAACCATCGTGTAGGTCTAGCTGCATTGTTGATTCCCATTACACGTCTGCTGGGATGTAAATTATTTCAATTCCCCCACACCCCACCCTTCTGTTCTTGTACTTTCAAGGGGTTTAATCCGTGAAGGGGACTACTTCAAAGCTCTCACAAGAAACTCATTTCTTGATGGATAGAAGGGCCAATAAAACAAAATTAGAGTTTTATCTCATTGTCTCTATAGGAATGAAGTATAATAATTATTTCAGGCAAATACATGTTGGAGACAATAATTAAGATCACTATCATGTCTTTAAGGACAAGCAGATTCTAAAATAAGCATTAGTAATGGGATTAAACATTATTGTAGTGCCCCGGATCTCAGCATTGCCAAAGTGCCTAGCGCATCTGAGTGCATTAAGCTTGCTCTCTGGAAGAAAAAGGAACCAAAAAAAATTTCTGCGTTTTACAGAACCTTTTTGGCTTGTGCCCTTTAAATAGCTGAAGCCCCAATCTGAAAAAAAAAAGTCTTGGGTGCCTGAAGGAAGTGGAAATAAAGTGGAATTTAGTATCTGTGTCATCAGTGCAGTCCAGAAAGTCTGCTGCCTAATGGGTTCGGTGTCAGCGTTTTTACCAGTGAAGTTCCCAGAGAGTACTGCTGCTGAACAAAATTGTCAGCCTCTTAGCAGGGCAGAGTGGTTTGCTATTTAAGCTTTTTGTTTTGGGATCCACGAGTTGGGTGTCCATATCTCCTAGTCTCTGAAGGACTGCCATAACAGGAGGCTCAGTTGAATGCAAGCATCATCTAAAGTACACCACTTGTAAAATATTTATTCCAACCATTGGGACTAAGTTTGTGAGAAGCTGCCCCTCATGCAGCAGCTTCCCAAGGAAACTTTGAAGGTGGACAGTTTCTCTTGTCCAAAGATTTGTTCTTTTCTTCTTTCTTTCTCGTAATGTACCTGTGTCAGTTGTCTGTGTGGGCTCTTGTCCATACCATTCCCTCAGACAACTCTCTCCTGCCTGTTTTCAGAGGGATTTTGGCCTAAGTCAGAGAGGGATTTTGGCCTGTTCCTGCATATGTTCATTTTTGAGTGGAGAAATGTTCAGATTGGACCTCATTAATTGTAGACTAATTAGCTGCTCAAAACTGAGAACCCCCCTGTGGAAAGACAACAGACTGTTGTGCTCTGTTAGTGCCTGACGCTTAGTACACGAATTTGAACCATCTGGCTCGTGGTATTTGCTTTGATTTATGGTAATATATTTTCACCAAACCCAGCACCTAGGGGTTTGACATGAAATGAGGGAGGATTCTACAGTCTTGTTCTCCAGCTCTTACTGTCATTTTCTTTCTTTCTAATGGAAGTCAGTCACAGCTGTGATAGTGAGTATCACCTGTCATCTTAAAATCTGGCTTTTTCTTTTAGCTCAGTGTTGTTTTATTTTTGTTGTAAATAAGAAATTTCGATGATTATCAACAAACAAACTGTCAACAGTCTTCCTGGCATGCTGTAAAATATAAAGCTCCAGAAACTGAACTTGTTTCTAAATATTTTGGGATAAAATAAGTGGAAGGAGCAAATACAACTTGGTTGCCTGTACCTGCCAACTCATCACTACTGTGAGTTTCTTACTCAGCCAGACCTTTCTGTGGGACAGAAATAAATAAATACTGCTAACTGACCTGACCTGCTATCCAAATGTATTTAGGGATTTTTATTTATTTATTCATTTATTTTTTTTAACAAATATAAGTGGTAGCAGTAAGCAAAGCTCTAATTTCAACACTCACATCAGTCAACAGAGCCTGCTACCGTGTCTAATATCTGGCTTGTTTGGAAGACAGGTAGGGCCTAGGGGAAGAGCACAGACTGGACAGACTTGTTACAAAACATAACACCCATTCAGTGGCTGTTCTGTGTAGCTCTTTGGAATTAAACATCAAAAAGGAGGGAAATTAATTTGGCAGGTAGGAGAAATCAGTGCATGGTAGCAGCTGAAACAGCCCTGCAACGCCACGAAGCTGGACCTCCCTGGCTTCAGTTGAATCTCCCACTCCATTCTTGGACTGTGCTCTTTCTCCAAGGTGGTATTTGTTTCAGTTTCTCCTTCTAATGCTCCTTTCATAGCAGCCTGAGGACAACCAGAGGTTACAGTCTCAATAGCCAAATTAATTGCCAAACAGGGCTCCTTGGGAATTTTGCCCAAGAGCAAAAATAACAGAAATACTTCGCACTTGCAGTCTGTAGCTCTCTGCTTTTTCAAAGCATGGTGCAGAAGGTGAGTGTGCCAAATGTTGTGTTGTTTCATCAGGACAACCATCTTCTTTCTGGAGGGGATACTTCCACTTCTGTACTGAGGGGATAGAGACAAAGTGGAATGAAAAGGAGTAAAGTTCTAGGAATACGGGATCGCTCATGTATGCTGTGGGAAGTGTCAAAGGACAGGGTATTGTTTTGATTTATTAATAGATGAGAGGACGATATTTTGCCTTTAAGCTCCATTCACAGTGAAAGCCATAGTTACAGATGCTCTGGCAGTAGTCCTTGCAGCAAGATCAATCCTTATCATGCTGGATCTGTTCACCTGTCCTACTGGTAACAATTTCCCTCCAGGGTGTATGGAAATCATGGCTAATACCCACAAGACTAGGCTCAGTGACTCATGGTACAAGACTTTAACCATTAACAGCAAGTCTCAGTGGGACCGTGCAATCAAGCTGTGAATGGTGCTGTAGCTGACTTGGTTTAACAAGCTGATCTGGCACGTATCGAACCAAGATTTTCAGGGCCACAAAGCAGATTACTTATGGTATGTGTTGTGCTTGCCAACAGCCAAGTATTGTTTTCTTCCACTCTCTCTACCTAGCTTGGATACAAAACTTGGGTGAAACTATATAAGAGAGTTACAGGTCAAAGTTTTTCTGGGACAATTTGTCATAATGTCAAACTCTATCTCTCTAAGATAAGTAGACAATACGAGAACTGTATAAAGAAGTGCCCTTTTATATAAAATAGCAGGCAGCTTAATTTTTTTTTTTTTGATAACCTGAAAAGCTGTTCTTCAAGAGAAACCCAGAAATAGCTTTTTTGTTTGTTGGATGGTGATTATTCACAAAAGTACGATAACTTCTCCTTTGGGGTCTGGTCTTAAATTAATCTGAAGGGTGTATCAGCAAAAGGGCTGGCATATTCAACTCTTTGAGCAGATAAACTGCAAGCAGAGACCAAGATGTTTCACTTGAAAGTCACAGTTTGGAAGCTGGCCTGCTTCAGAGCCAGCCCTGTGTGGGATTTTATCTGCTATAATTTACAGATTGCTAATCCTGACTCCTGCCTGGTTTGAACGGATGAATGGGGAACGGCTGGCAGAGCTCGGGGGGCTTTATGTGCTTATGAATAGTGGCAGGAAAAGATCCCTTCCCATAGGAACAGATGAAACATTCTGTTTCTCTTTTTCCATCAGTGCAAGATAAGTGTTTGGGCTTGTACCTACCTATGGTTGAGTTGTTAGCACTGAAAAAATGTGTTCATCTGCTGTGTGCCAGCCTACGTGAAATGAGATAGATGCCTTCAGTGCAGTTCCTGACAAATACGTTTTCACTGGCTGAAACCCACAATCACTGATGTGTGCTTGTTACCTGCCACGTTTAGAGGGCCAGTGGCTGAATCAGAAGAGGAGAATGAATCCTCTCTTCCCTTGAAATGTAAGTGCTGCTTCTGATTTGGTGAAAATCTGTTCCATTTTAGAAATTACTACACACACCGTTCCCTCTGCTGTTCAGTATTTGTTCACATTTATAAGCCTCTGAAAAGGGAGAGAGGTTCCTGCCAGCAATTACAATCAAGCAAGCAGTAGCTGCAAGTTTCAGAAAGGGGTATGACAGAAAAGCCAATCAACTCATCTTACGGTACACAATATAGTGATTTTTGAAAGCATATCTAAAAATGTATAAAATAATTATAGGATAGATAATTAAACTAGATCATCTAGTTTGAGCTCATATAACAAATACTGTAATATTTCAGTCAGTCCTTGAGGATAACTGAATCACATTTCTGGACAAGCATCTTGAGCTAAAGATGTCAACATATAGGGACTTCTGTGCTTCCTTTGGAAGCTTGGTTTGTAACTTGATTGCCATTGTTAAAAAAGGAAAAACATATAACTTATTTCTGCTTTTGCTTTATCTGGATTTAGTTTTCAGTCATTCTGAAAAGCATCTTTAGTATCCAATTCATTTTCTCTGTAAATGTAATTATCGTCCATAATCAAACATCTTTGATTTTTTTTTTTTTCCTTCTTTTTCTGTGACAGTACTATGCAGATCAAACTCCTTAACCACCCTCTCACCAAAGGACTTTTCTTAAAGCTTACTGGAGTTTTGGGGACTTCCCACTGGTATCAGTGGAAGGTCTAGAAAGTGGCACAAATGTGAATAAAGTCTGTAGAGTCAGGTCCCTGATAAAAGCAGCTGCCACCCTAATCTTTTGGTTTGGTATCAGATCTAAGGGAGCTGTTTCATCAATATATGCTGAAGAGAGCTGAAAGGATTTGGTCATGCCTTTGAACATACTGAGGATTTTGAGGAGGCGAAGTGGGGGGAAAAAACAGGGACAGCTGGAATTTGTTTTGTTGTTTTTAATACAATTTAAGGTTTTTGTTTATTTCTTAACAGTGTGAATGTAACGCTCGTGAAAACGCTCGCTGTACACCGAAATCTTCTATGAACCAACAAAACATGTACCAGCAGTACAAACTTCACCTTGCCTAAACAATGTACGTCTCAATTCCGACTTGAAAAGACCACCTGTAGGGGAAAAATGTTAGTTCGGTATCCAGGGCCCATTCATTCCTTTGCCACTTTGCTGAGGCTGCCAATTAGTGCCAACTTGTGGTGGCAGATTTTGTGATGTTAGACACATGTTCTCTAGAAAGTGGGCTGAGATATTCGACTCATTTCACAGGGGGCACAAAGAATTATTTGCTCTGTGCTATACAAATGAGGGTTGTCCAAAGCTTTCCTCTGTGTTAGCCTCTGTACGCTTACTGAGTGTAAATACAGGGGAAATTGGTGTTATTGCAAGGACAAATTAGCACCAGAACTGAGCTGTATTTTTTAAAATGTGCTGCTAATTGTGCCCAATTTGTGCTGGAGTACTCACTCAAATGCAAAAGCACAAAACCAACTGAACACATTTCAGGGTGCCAAAGAGAGCTTGCACTTTTCTCTTAGCAAATTATCCTTCTGGTTTCACACTGCAGCAAGTGCCAATTGGTCCCAGTAAGACCTTTATCTAGGGTAATCAAATTAGCACTGCATGTTAGCAAATTAGGTTTCATTTACAATGGTTTATATTTGCTGCAGGTTTGAGCATTAAAAGAAAGCATTTTCTGAGTTTTACTTTAAAATTTCTTGTATGAGTGACATTGATTCTGTCTGTGACATTTAAAAAGCGTGAGCTGCTGAAATGGAAGAAATGAGGCAAAATTGCTGTTTGTATTTCACTTCCAGAGAAATGTGGATTAGGAATTGCGGAAGTTTCTAAACTTTAAGGTAGAACTGAGGAAGCTGGAAGAGGTTTCTTCTTGTTCTCCCTTTCTCTCTTCTCTTTCATTCATAGTGGGGCAAATACGTGCCACTGGTTATACCCAGGAAATCAGTGAGGCTACACAGCTGCTGTGGAGGGCAGGATCTGGCTCAAGACAGCCATCAAGCACAGAAGCGAAATTTGCTTCTGCCAAAAGGTATGCCACTACAGAGTGGGAAATCCAAACTGCTCCAAGCGTAGGAGTGAGCAGGATTGCCGAAAGGAGAGAGGAAAAAAAAAGTCATAGGCTAAATTTCTATCTGGCAAATATCCACCAAAGTCATCAGAGTTTATCGGGGCTGAATTTCATCCACTGAGATTAATTAATTAATGTTTGTACCATCTGAAGATTAATAATGTAAATGTTACGTGGTTTTGAGACTTCTGCTTCGAAGATTGTCTGTTGTTTGATGGTTGTGAAACCGGCCAAAAGCTGGATTATTCTTTATTTTATGAGACTTGATTGTGAGAAGGCAGAGAAGCGTAAAACGCAGAAGTATGTCCGACAGTAGGCACTCTCACCTTCCTTCTTTTAGTTGGAGGTCTTGCAGAAGTATGAGAGCTGATCACGGGAGATACATCAGCAAATCCTGTTGTAAAAGAACGCAGAGGAGTTCCCCAGCCAGTTACAAACGAGGCCACGTCCAGAGGCACTGGCTGTGCTGGGGGTGAGAGAAGTAGGTGGCTGCCTTGGTCAGTGACTTCAGGGCACAGTAGCCTGAGTCATTCTATTTCATTACCCTCAGGTGCAAGAATTTATTTGGGCACAAAATTCTGTAGGATCTGTAAAGTGCACATGTAGAGATCGAAGAGCCTGGGTTTTGTTCCTAATTTTGAGGCCTTGGCCCAGGTTGTTCATTTCCTGATTCAGTGCCTTAAGAAGTGTGTGCATATGTAATTTCTAGCCAATGCTATAAAATAATAAATCACTTATAATGGGTTGCTGCAAATAACTATATAACAATCGTGCTGTTGATCTGCTCTTCGAAGATCGGTATCTCTGAAGTATGCTTTTCTAATTGCATCAGATGCCAATACATGATTCAAGAAACAAGCTATAGAAAGGTGGTAAGGAGGGCAGGACCAAAAAGGCTGCACGGAACACCAAGCAAGCAGCAATCATAGCCTTGCTGATCAGCAGTACCATGGAGTAAGATAACTATTGAGCACAGTAATCCAGAGTAGCATCTGGTTCAGGATGTCTCTGCGTGGTTAATTTCCAGAAATTGAGAGGAAACCAGGAGGGAAAAAAAAAAATCACTTTCTATATGCCCTGGCTTTTATACTCTTTGGCTAAGCATCCTCCAGTGACAACTGCTGAGGACGGGATACGGGACTACTTCTCATTTTTGCCCGACCCAGAGCAGTCACTATGTTCTTAGAAGATACTATTGCTATCCTCCTCTGATTGCATCCACAGGAACAAAATCATAGATGTGAAAACATATTGTACAATTAAAAAAGACCACAAGTTTTGGGGAACAGAATAAACACGTTAAGTTTGCTGAGCTGGATTTGGAATGAAAAAGCATTTTTCTCACAACAGTCTCTGAAGTTAAAGCCCCTCCCTGAAGTTTACTGCATGGGCCGAGAGAGTGAGTGCCCATTCTTTCTAACAATGCCCTTTTGGCTACTTTGATGCTAAAAATAAAAAATGTTTGATAGCTATCCAGGCAAAGAAGGTGAAAACAGTAATTTCCAGCTTTTCTAAAGCTTTTGACTACATACATTTGACAAAAAAACAGTCACCAGCAGATGAAGTCAGATTGTTTTTTCCCGTTTTGTATGCCTATAAACTCCCTTTCACTTCTCCAAAGCCTGAGCAGTCAAAAATACTGTGTGTGCTGAAAATATCTGCTCATTAAAAAACTTGCAGAGCAACACTATATTTTCAGTAGAGATGATGCCTATTGCTTACAATTACTGAAGTTTATATAAATTTATGTTCTAGCTACCAGAAGAGTGCCTACGATGAGGACAATAACAATAATTCTCTTCTTAATGTTGCCAGTCACACGTCACCCTTCTAAGATAAGGCTGGGGAAAAAATCTCATGAAAGCATTTAGTCATTGATTTATAAAAGTATTTCTCCTTGGGATCTGATTTTGCAGCACCAGTGACAGGGTTGAAATGGAACTGACAGGAGAGTTGCTGGCGCTTTTCAGTTCTGTGAGATGACGTGGGAAGTGTAAGCAATTAAACCAAATTGAAATTTTTGTTGTTGTTGTTGGAATAATTTCTTTTGTCAGGCTTTGGAAAAAGGAATTCTTTCAAATGGAAATGCATTTATAATTTTGTTGAAAAACAGAATTCTGAAAATGGAAGTATGGGATGCCCTGCATTCAACCACTGTAGCGCTGTAAAAGAGTTGGAAGTTCTGCCGTGTCTCATCTCATTACTCCCTTATGGGTGAGACTCCCCAGGAGGTGTCATTTCTAAAGACACACAGTGATCCTCGGATCCCTGCGCCATCTCCCCTGGTCAGGCATGGAGATGGCAGTGTGTGAAGGAGGATGAAGTCCTGTCCCAGAGCCCTGTCCAAAGGAGACTGCTGGCATAATGCACAGCAGGAATATCTCCATGGTGTCTGAAATGTCAACATCTTTTTTTCTGAGGAAAAATGTGTTATTGTTTTCTGAAGTGGACAAAACCAAATCTTCCTATTTTCCAGGCAGCGATATTTTAATAATTTCAACTTTTACCAGTTTCTTTATATACATAGTTTTGTTAATATCATCAACTAGATTGACGCTCTGAAAAATACACCATGCCGGTATAATAGACAGGCAGCGTACGTGTGTTTCTTGCTGACAGGCAAGTCTCCAGTTACTCTAAACTAAGACTTTTCAAGTCAGATGAGTGCTGGCTGCTGCACTAAATTTTTGATGGGTCATTGATGATAAATAACTTGTGCTGACTAGGATGGAGGCTATCACATTATTTTTCCTTGTTATTGAGTAAGAATTTAATGTGTACTCTGCTACTAAGATTTCTATTTCCAAATCCAGTGTCAGTAGCAGGAAATGTAGGCCACATAACACATTTTTCATCTCAGAAAGTTTATATAGGTTCTCATCCTCTCTATAGAAAATATAATGTGCGTTGGAGTGGACGCTAATATGGAAAAATATGACTGCTGATAAATGGTATTTGCCTCTAGTATGCATTATTGTGATAGATTCATCCTTAAAGTTGAGGAAAGTTGAACTCTTGATATAGGCCAAATGCAAAGCCTTGAATGTTTTTCTTTGTACATTTGTTACTGGATGTTAAAGTCTTAAAGAGGATGCTCCAGCATTAAAGCGGATAAACAAAGTGTAAATAAAAAGCAGTATTTTGCTCAAGCATGAGGAAGGTTTGAATGATTTAGTAAGTGTTTTTAAGAGGTTTAGGTTTCAAAATAAAAATAAGTCATTTTAAAAAATATGAACAAGTAGTTGTCTTTCAGCCACCTCACCAAGGTGCTCAGAGCTGATCTTGGTAAAAGGCTGCCTCTCTCCACTTACTGTAAAGGAAATATGGGAAGACTGCTGTTGACATCAGGTAGCATTAGGTATGTTGTGTCCACCCTGCTGGCAATGTCAGTTGCTTTTTCAGACTGAAAAGATTTTTTTATTTTTATTTTTCAGACTGTTCATTTCAGTTACAGTCTAACTGGCTTTTGAAAATGAAATTTAGATGCCCAGGTTGTTTGGATGTCTAGGTTATTTGCTTTCTTTACTTTGACCTAGCCTGTTTTGTTGTGGGGAATCTTTGAAAGGTTGGAGGACTAGAGGGGTTAAAACCAGTCATAAGTTACTGGAGCACTCAACAGGAACCACACAGAAGAAAGAATTAATTCAGATGCCTGCCTGTTTGGTTGCTTCTAGTTAGGAAAGTTACTCACCCTTGTTCTGGGATGGCCAGATTGTGGAAGAGCCAAGAGAGGGAATGGTTAGTGACAAGATGGTGTCATTTCCCAAACTCAGATCAGGAGTATGAACCTCTCAGTGGTATTGTGGTTTACTCTGTCGTAGGTATGTGAAAGTAGCTCACGTGACTCGTGTCATTGAGGTGGGAAGTGTAGGTTCAAACCCTTGCACAGAGGAGGGACCTGAATCTGTGTGTCTCACCCACTGAATGAATAACAGCTCATCTGAGGATCTTCTTGATCGTCTCTTATCCCCAAAATATTTATTATACATAGACACTTGAGGGAAAAGTAAAAAAAACTGTTATTTTTGTTTTCAAACAGTTTTCAGTTTGTTTGTGGATAGAGTGGGAAGGTCCCTTTTCATTTCAATAGCAGGAATGGGAAGAAAATGTGATTTGGATCAAGCTGATCTTGGACCGACTTTTTCTTTTCTTTTCTTTGGATTTCTCTGCCAAAACTAAAGCAAATCTTATACAGAAAAGTTTTTCCCTGTCTTACATGGGAAAAGCTAGTAGGATTGCCTTCATTGCAGAAGGCATCAGAGGAGCCTCCTGCCACAGCATTATCTTTGTGAGGTTAGCTTTAAAAAAATGTACACACACAGGAAAAAAAAAGTTGTTCTGAAAATGGTTTAAAGGCACATATTAAACTGTCCCTTATAATGGGGAAATTATATGGATGAAGAAATGCTCCAGAGCTTGTGTGCTAACTCAGATTTGCCTGGGAGGCTTGTTTCTCATCAGTCATTTAAGTACGCTCTCAGCTTGTGATAACGAACAAGCCTCACAAAGGAAAGCTTAAAAACCCGCACTACTCTCCGATGATAAATGCAACAGCTTGTAGTTCTGAGGGTGAGCAGAGACTTTTGGGAATGTTGAGGAAAAGAACATCATACCATAATCCAGTTTACATCAAGTGTTGAAACAAAAAGCAAGAATCTGACTGTTTCCACAATAAGCTCCAAGAACAGTCACAGGTCGTGACAGGACCCATCAGTTGATCTATGTGTCTATCATGACAAGATCCCCAGTTCATATTAAATAACAAATTTTGTCAATCTGTGCATATTTTTCAATTGCTTTCTGAAATCCTGATAGCAGATTTGTTTTAAGTCTTCCCGCCCGCCCCCCTGACCTAGTTTACTCCGTTTATTCAGGAAATGATCTCTAAAGCTTGAACACTGTTTACATTATCAAGATTTACTTATCTTTTCTTTTTTCCATTGAAACACTAAGCAGCTCTTACATCAATGTAGGTGTGTTTGAGAATTATGAGAGCCTTCAATTCTCATACCAAACTACACCCACACAAGTCAATTCCAGTTCCAATGACTAGAGGTCATGTGAATGGCAAAAAGTAACAGGTAGGAACCTAATTTTGCTATTAAGAGTAACTGAATTTGCAGTTATGGTTTATTAGTGAAAGAATTAATGCCATGAGCAGTAAATCCTTTCCCTACCTTACATTTGTTGGTGTTTGTTCCCACTGTTCCTGTTGTTATTTTTAAAGACAATTCTAATGGAAAAATAAAAGCATGATGTGTGAGAACAAAGACTTGATGGAAGAGTATGCCCATTTGCCTTTAAAGACCCCAGTGATAATGACAGACAGTGGTGGGTTTGCTGCTTGCCAAGGATTAGGTAGCATTCGCTTTCCAGCTGCTTCCATAGGCTCTGCGAACAGCAAATGTTTGAGTGGTGGGAATTGTCAGGTTCCCTGAGGCTGGTGGCCTCCTGTTTGTGCATTATCTTTCCCAGGATGGCATATTCATATTTCTTAGGTTTAACTGAATTCTCACATTAATTTAGTGGTTCTAGTTCTTAGCACTGCTCTTTGCGTTCTTCCAACCAGAGATTCCTTAGGATAGTGGTCTCTTTTATTTGTTCTTCTCCCATACAGTACCTCTTTTTAACACAGTTTAATTTCTGTTGCCCACCCGAGCGATTTGTTAATCTGTAGACTCTGAAGACCAAAGTACTGAAGGCTGTACAGAGACTACGTGCTGTGAGGGTGGTCTCACAAAGATGTTGCCACCCTTAGAGATTTTCACTGAAGATACAACCTCTGAAGTGATATGTGATTTCCCCGGTTTCAGTCATGTGTGGGCAATTAGCCTTCAGTATTCCTCTCAACGTTACCTTCTGCCAGCGTACAAAAGGCTGCTCTAGGTGGGAAGTCTAGTTATAGTTGCTGGGGGCAACATGAAAATATCTTCCAGGAATTCAGGAGCAAAGCTGGTGGTTATGGGAGATGACTTTATTTTTCCCTTAGGAAAATACTATGTTAAGGGACTGGGGTAGTCTTCAAAATTACTTTTAGTAGAGTGAGTTTAAAGAACAGGAAGATGTGTGGACATCCTTCTTTTACAATAAACCCCTCATTTCTCCTTGGAATAATCTCTTGACAAGACAGGAGCTTAGATTTGCATAATGAAACACTTATAAACACCTAAGAAATTATCTTCAGGATACTAACAAGCTTGCTTTCTTCAGTCTTTCTCTCTTTCTTCTGCTTTTAACTGTATACTGAAGGGAAGAGTCAGTGGCATTCAGAATGGTGGGATCGATAGAGTTTCTGCGTTTCCAGCAAAGTGGTGTCTGATGCTCCTAGCCAGTGGTGTTCACTTTTCCTTTAAATTACAGCTACCAGGCTTCAATCTTCCTTTCTAGAGTAAGCTAGGACTTGCTGTGAAGAGGACTGTATGTAATTATCCAGACTAAATGAAGTTATTCTGTAGCTCATCCTTATTAGTTGTGACTGCTACAAAGCTCAAAGGTCAGGCTTTTTTTTTTTTTTTTTTTTTTTTTTTTTTTTTTTTTTTCTCTCTCTCCTGTCACAAGACTTGCAGTAGATTAAGCTGTGTACTCAGGGTAATTGTGAGCAGGCTAGTGTCATTCTACCAGATAGACTGAGCTTGTTTGACAGGACATGTGGTTTACTCAGTTGCTTGCCTGCTCTATCTGTCTGTCCTTTTCAATTTGTGCTGTTGAGAATTGGAATATATTTAATACCATCACAAATATTGGGGGGGGATGATTTTTGTTTAAATCCATTTTTGACTCTATTAAATAGAAAAGGTTGTTGTAACACTCTTGTCCAGAACGGGTAGGCTAACTATTCAGACTGGCAATGTCAGGAAGGAACGCAAAGGACATCAGGGTAAACACAGGGATGGCAGAGAGAAACTTGGAAAGAAGGACAGGAAATGGGAAAGAGCTCTTCTCCTATCCCAAATTTGGCTGGAGCACATGTTATAGTGCATTTTTCAGACAATGATGGTTTTAAGAAAAGAACAAACCAAAAAGTAACTGAAGTGCAAGGTTCCATAAAGCTGTATACCTCACAGTGAGATCTGAGGTTAGCATGATATCTAAATTTGCACCACGGTTTATTTGTTACGATCTGTGGGATATCTCCTTGCATTTAATGAATTTTGGTATCTTGCAGCAGCAGAAAGCATTCAGACCCTGTCTGCAGCCATTGTGATGTGTATTTTCTGTGTCTTGTTATACCTAAACAACATCTTCTTTGGAACAGATAGAAGCAAAGCTCAGTCCTAGTTTCCAGCACGGTTCTCAGCCTCCTACCATGTTTATCTATGCTTCCTTGGTGGTCTTGTCTGTGCTGGTGGCGTGGAAACCGATAGCTCCCCAATGGCTGCCAAATCCACTGCCCCATCTCAATTGGTGTGGTGCTACCGGTAATTACATATCTGTCCTAAGGCCCCTGTCCTCCAGTGACACGCGGTTTCAGTTGTTGTTTTGAAAGAAAACAAAGTTTACTGAATTTTTGGTTGGTACAGACATACAAAGCTGCTTTTAATTAGATAATCAGTAGCATTAATAACTAATAATATAATTATTGTTATTATTAACACAAGGCCTGATAATATTTTCCCAGCTAGCAGGGAAAAACAATTCTTTCCACTGCAAAAATGAGTAGGTTAAGTTTTATAGCTTTTCTTACATAGGACATCAGGATGAGGAATCACAGTGGTCCCTTCTGATCTGTGAGTGTCCTTCTGTACTTTGCCCTTCGCAGACCTAAATACTTGGGTAGCTCATGCCTTCGGAATACAGGTGAGTCAGGATGTGTGTAGCAGCAACAATGTCATAGTTGACAATTATTTTCCAAAGTCCTGTCAAAAAAAAAATCAGCATCAGACAATCTGCACTTGGAATTTTCCTTCAAAGCTTATTAAGTTTCAGTTTCAAGATGTTAATTCCTCTGGCAAAATTACCTGATGCTTTCCACTCTTTCCACTCCAGAAAGTCCAGAAATGAGAAGGTAACCTTTCTTCAGACACTTCAGACATCTCAATGAATTCAGTAATGCAGAAATTCTGTTTGCTTAATAATTGATAAGAAATCTTATTTTTACTGATAGTCTTTATGCAGTAGGAAGAAGCAGGGCAAAATAATTAAGATAGAAGGTGTGATTTCCTTTTCAGATGAAAGTAGTGTTCACTTTGGTACAGTTGGTGATTTTGTTTCATGTCTTAGAAGATTTAAATGTTATTTGCTGGCATAATGTTTCAGACCCTTTTCTGCTTGAAGCCTCAGTTAAATGCAAAACAAATCATAGATATGTTAGAATTTTACTGTGTGGGTCAGACTGTTGTTTTTAATGAGTGGTGGTAAAACTCCCACTGTGGTTTAAGCATGGTTTAAAGTCCTGTCTTTGCTGTTTGCAGTGATTAAAAAAATATCATGTTTGATATGCTTTTGAATTATGTGAATGTTTCTGTTTTAAATAATGAAGGAGAAAATTGTTAACAATAGGTTAATTTTCTGTTTGTTGCTCAGATGCGATGTTTTAGTCCCTAAAATTGGATGTTAGTGTAAATCACTGCCTCCACAGCATTGATAAGTCTGCTTGCAGATGGATTTTATGTTAAGATTTGGTTTTCTTTTTCTTTAATCCTATATTGGTTTATAATAGAGCCCACACCAGGGTCTTCTAGTGAACAAGGCAAGTAGAGCTGTCTTCTAGCCCCTGCCCCAGCAGCTGCAACGAACTGGCTCACAGTGGAGTAGCTTTGTGTCTTAGATATTTGGACTTGATTCAATTGGTCCCACTTTGCATATTTATTCATAGTAAAGCACCATTAGTTCAAGACTAATAAATGGAATGGTGAGAAGAATACTGTATAAAGAAATGCAGTCTGCTGGGCTCCTCTTAGACCTAACTTGGTGAAGATTTGGCTGATTCTTTGGTTCAGGAACTCTGTGAAGCCTTTGAATACCATGGATTATGCTTTGCTCAAAAAAACGCCGGTGTTCATCTGAACACTCTTCTCAAGAAGTTTGATCCCAATTATCCAAGTGCAGGTGATCAATACTGAGAAGTTCATTACAGCTAGTCTTAACGTACCCCCAATATTCTGCTCTTTTGTGCTGCTGGGAGCTTTTTGTCATCTTCATAGATGAAACCCTGCAAGAGCTGATCCTTCAAAGTTCCTTACTGAAACAGTGTTATCCGTCTATGTTTCTACCTAGCCCTCTGAGCTCTTTGGATGGAGAGCACACCACAACAGGAATCTTACAGAGAAAGAAAAAGATTATCTTTTAGGTTTGTTGTTTGTTAGTGTTTCTGGCACCTTGCAAGCACTAACTACCAGAAGATGATGAAATCTTTTGGATTAAGAGAGTCACGACTGAAATGTCCCAGCAAGGGCCAACGTTGAAATAATATAAACTATTTATCCTTAGTCCTGGAGGGACATTAAGATATGAGTTAATTTTTAGCAATATTTGCATCTAGATGTCTAGCAGATATTTAGACCTTGGTTCATTAACACTCTTCCTGATGGCAGAAAATAACAGCAAAAGCAGCCATCCCAGGAGCCAGCTTTATTCCAAGGGGCTTCAGTAAGGGGTACAAAATATATAAGAATCTAGTTCATATTGCTCTGCCTGCTGAAGCTCCAAAGCCTGGTGGTTTTTCATATGCTGTGACAGCAGAGACCCAGCTGTGAAGCAACATTAAAACCATTGCAGGTCAGAAGATGACAGATGTGTTGTGAGCATCACTGACCAATTAAGCAGCCTGTCATTAAGAATTGATTTTGACAAAGTGGGACAGTAAGTACGAGCGAAAGAAGGAAAAATTAAGTCAAAACTGAACCTTGGACTGAGGTACAGTCATAAAGCAGAGAAATACTGTGCTGTACTTCTGGTGTTTTAATTTATGTTTTTAATTTATGTGTGCAGATAGGATGAAGTTACTTCTGTTTCCATTTGGAAAATGGACATTGGGCTCTTAATGCACTCTCTGAGTTGAAGTTAAATAAGTGGAGAGGGCCAAGCCAGTAGTAGTATAAGCAAATAGACCTCTCTTACGTCAATCAATTTGTGGCTATTTATTTTAGAGCTGATTTTGGCTAGTGTATTGTGCTCTACATATTGCATTATGGAACAGTTTGACGGTGCTTCAAATTGCTCCTCTGGAGTGTGTGGTGAAGCTGCTCATGCAAAATGTAAACCCAAGTCTGGTTCAGTTGTATTACAGGAAGGTTCCACACTGCAGTACTCCAGAGAATGCTAAATGGGTTTGCGTGCCGGATGGCCAAAGCTTGCTGACACATACTAAGCTCTTACAACGAAAGTGTGGTTTATACTATTGAAAAATACTTTTAAATGGTATGGCTTACATCAGGTCCGTCAGAGAAACAAGCTTCTTCAGCAAAAATAGTTCCATGTTAGTATAACCACATTTGGAGCTTTCATCTGTGTGGAAGAACTAATTTTAAAAAATTACACCACTAAATGATTAGTGCTATACCAGCAAAGGTTTCTCCAGTTCACCTGGTCTCCACCAACTCTGCAGTGAGGCTACAGCCACAGCAGAATGAACCTGAGGGTACCTTCCAGCAGTTTGTTGGGTTGAGAGATCGGTGAAGGAGAGGTTTTCCCACCCAGCCTCATTTAAAGCATGTGGGATATCAGTATCCATATGGGATGTTTCATGATTAATCGTTGTGGAGATTTGTCTCTGTGGAAGATGTTTCATTTAGCCCAGGATTCAAAAACAAAGGATATGTTGCTGCCACACTAATCAAAAACACAGACAATCTGCTGTTCATATGTGCCAATTGTTGCTGCACTGTAATGTAAATGCGCGTAAAGATGAGAAAAATAATTATAGGCAATGGTTCTGCAGAAAACTTACAAGAATATGGACTTTCTAAGGGGACAATTTTAAGTGCAGAAAAAGGCTGTCACAAACTTAACTCTGGTTACTGAGTTCTTCTTTGTGTTTGCTGTTGGTAAGTTCATCAGATCATAACACCTGAATTGAAAAACTGCCAAGCAAAAAGCAAAATGGGAGTCAAGGGATGAGGAAGGTCAGTAGAAATTTCAAACTTCTGGTGTTTTTATCTGTTGTGTTGGTAAGACTAGGCACAAACACAAAAACTTAGAATCCCAGACAACCACATTTATTTAGAAGAGTGAACATGACAGGTACAACTGTGCACGTATTACCATGCCAGTTGGTTTCTGGAAGTCTCTAAGCAACAGGAAAGTGTGAGCACTGCCACTGCAAACTATCTGTAGAGAAATGGCAACTTCAGTGAGTTGAATAATGTGCCAGCTGTGGGTAGATTACACCTTGGAATACAACAGCTGCGGCAAGGATCTTACAGTTTTGTTCACTGTTTCAAAATGTATTTTGTAATATTATTGGTTAATATTCAGGCTGTTGTTCAACTGAGGTTGAAATCATTACAGCATTAACAGATACTTCTACAGCCACTATTACAGCAAGAATTGTACCCTTCCCTTTCTCCTGCAGTTTCAATAGGGTTTTCTCACTTCTTGTCCCAAAAAGCGTGGGCAGTTGCCCCGGAGTGTTGAAGAGTTGCCACTATGCCGTTCTGCAAACCCGTACTTCACCCAGAGCTTGAATACCATGTGCAGTGATGGTGCCTCTGCTGTAAAAGTAAGAAACAAAACCAAAAACCAGAAAAGGCCTAGAAAAGCAAGAACGACCAAAGGTCTGAGCAAGGAGTGACTGAACTGCCTGGGATTCTTTGGTCAGAGAATAAATGAGCAAGGTGGGATCTGATAGAAGTCTGCAAGTCAGGAGTGACATAAGGGGTTGCCATCTCTTACAGTACGAAAACTAGGGGCTGTCAAATAAAGTTAGCAGGAATCATGTTCAAAACAAAGAAAAGCAGACTGCTGGAAGTAGACTTCCTGTCAACAGATGCTTTGGATGGAAAAAAGGTCTGCATGACTTAGAGGGGAGACAGGGCAAATACCTGGAAGGGACAGCTCTATTGAAGGTTACTGAATGGTCACACCAAGCTCAGGAAATATTTGAGCTTAAAATAATTACAGACTGGGGAAGTACTCAAAGTATCGTATATATTTGCCCGTTCCTAACTTACACATAAGGTCTGCTTATGGTCATTGTTGAAGACAGGATGCTGAACCAGATGGCCGTTCTGCAGCTCTTCTATACCTATCTGCTATAGTTAAGGTTTTGCCAAGATATTTTAACCCTCAATATCTGAGACCTTGATGATTTTTTTTTTCCTGCTTGGTCAATCTTCCAGGTCCCAAATTTTGTGCTGATATTTCGAGACTTCTTCCAGATCATCTAACTAGTGTTATCTGGAGAACTAAAACAGTGGAGGCTGCTGTGATTGGAATAGGGCTTTTGAAACTAATATTCAGAAGGCATTGGGTATTTTTTTTTTTTCTACCCCTTCAAGTGTTATTGTGAAAATGACTGCATCTTCTTTTGTTTCCATCTGATATTTCTGTGGCAGTAAGTTCCCAAATACACTAAAAAGAACCGTTGACTTACTGGCTTACTTGGCTATTATTCATACATTGCTTTGCAACTCATCCATAAGCATCTCTCTTAAACTATCCTTCTCTGGACATATAAGCCTCAGTTTCCAAGCTGAATTTCATTTAGCGATTTTTGTCACAAATACTAACCACTATTTTGGTTGTTAGTTCTTCTGGGGCTTTTTAGCTTTTCCCAAAGGCCAAAGGACACCACCATCTGGGGATCTTGCTGGCAAACTTTTCATCCATGATAGGTATGATACAAGAACAGTGCAAGCCTCACATCTCTGGTAGAATGCAAGGCAAGTACGTAAAATACTTCCTTATTATAATGCATAGTAGTAAGTGTTGCTATTAAGCCATCAGCTAATTTCTGATTCTGTGAAAGAACGATGTTTTGGGCAGAAATTTTCCAGGCCTAGGTTTGTTACAAAGTAAATTGTTTGCTGAATAAAAAGCTTTTAAGCAGATAGACAGCTGAAAAGCCTGAAATTCAACAGTTGCTGTTTGCATGGAAATCATCTTTATTGTAGAGTTGTCTATAGGTTTTTTGTTTTAGCCTTCGGTTTCAGTTGTCTCTTTTGCACTGCTGCAGCCATCTTGTTTAGTCTTTGCCATTGGAAAACAATCACAAAACCAGTGGTGCCAAGTACAAATGCTTCTCATTTTTAAAGTTCAGCTGGTTTTGCCTTACATGATGAATTTTATAGAGAGGCTGCTGCATGATACCTTTCAAATATGGCCAGCTCTGCCAACTCCAATGAAAGGAGCATTTTGGCCAGGCATCGTTGTTTCTGCCGTTACCAGTTCCACCATTGCCAGACCTTCTGGGCTAAACCAACACAATTTTCTGCCTTCATATTTAAGGGGCTAACTGGCATAAGAGAGAAATCTCGCATTTGTCTAGGTGCACAGCAGAAAGAAGCAGGTGCATATAAAACAATGCAGAGACTCCGTAGGAGAGAACCAGTATCTCTAGGATTTCCAATATTGCCTAAAAAGCCCTCCAAGTAGAGCTGAGAAGTGGCTGCCAACTAGATTGTGTTGCAGGATAGAAGAGATCTAGCAGATTGAGAGACCAATAAGCAGAAGCCAACTTCATGTGAAAAACTAAGCACAACTGAGAGGCTAAAGGAAGGCGGAGGTGAGTACAGAGGCTCACAGACTCGATCAATAAGGTATCACTGCAAGGGTGAAGGCTGAACATTTGGCAGGTGGGAATTAGTGACATTTTTAGGTGTCCTAATTCCCTGTCAAGCCATGATTCTGGGGCTTAGTTGAACATGCTTAGTTGAAATAACACCTGTCCTAAGCCATCCTATAAAACAGGCTTCTGGAAGGGCTTCTGAAGTTCATTAACTTTGTTCCCCCACCTACTTTGCTTTTCATGCGTGTTCTGGTTTCACTCAGGGCTGGAAACGAGTGAGTTGTCAGGAAGGCTAGTTTTGTGGTGCATGAGGAAATGCAAGAGCTTGCCAATGGAAACCTTTGCCTGGCTATATTTTGTTAAAAATGTATTCATATAAATTCAAGTTATGAGCCAAAGGAGTCAAATTCCTCATTGATTTTGTGATGCACCAGTGACACTTTACATGACATGACAACCTGCGGATGACACGGAGGAAGATTACGATCAAACTCGATTGTCACAAGCTGGCTGTAAGACAAGCATCACTTCCAGCACTTGTGTCCCTGGTGTCAGACAGTAAACTGGAGCTTTTAGTTGGCAAGGCAGACCAAAAGATGGCAGAGCATGGTTTTAACTGCGTGTGTGTGTTTTGGGGAGCTTCGGTCTCTTTTCCTACCTCCTCTCTGCAGCTGGTCTCAGGGAGTCAGTGTTATTTAAGTGGGCAAGGTACGCTGCTTCTTTATTGCCAGACTGATGAAATGGCTTCCAAGAGAAAAGAGATGGGGGGTTATTTTGGTTTTCAAAGCTTCCACTACTCTTTTTTTTTTTTTTTTTTTTTTTTTTTTTCTT